>PVKA01043476.1:0-16690 GCA_004027165.1 Ctenomys sociabilis | reverse complement strand
TTTTTTGTCTTTTTGAGACAGGGTCTCACTATGCAGTTCAGGCTGGCCTTAAGCTCACTTTGTAGCTCAGGCTGGTCTCGAACTCACAACAATCCTCCTACCTCAGCCTCCCGAGTGCTGGGATTACAGGCATGCGCCACCACGCCCGGCGACTCTTACTTCTTATGTCTAAAACTCCATTATTGAAATGAGAGCGTTAGCTTTCTCCTCTGCACCACATCACTGACGCACATGTCATTGCTCTGAAAATACAATCCACGTGGGATGATAAAGACTTGAGAAAGTTGATTTATTATTCACAACTATATATATTTTATATTCCAAATGTATTCTCATAATCTATCCAGGGTTATACAACAGTGGTTCAATAAACATTTAGCCACATTTATGTAATTGAAACAGAAAAATAGTCATTTGTACCAAAGCTCATTTATAGTTCCACTTTATTTCTACAACCCATGCAGTGACATCTTAGCTTTTTCCCTGAGTGAGTCATGTTCTACATTTACAGTTGTAAAACATTTCTTTCTTGAGTTCAAAACTTCCCCTTAGGAATTAAATAAAATGAATTTTATATTTTTATAAATACTAGTTTATTTCATAAAAATATAAAAATATAAATATACATTTATAAAAATATGAATGAATTAACACAAAGACATTCTTCAACTAAATAAAAATGGCGGTAGTAGTCATTCCTATTTCATTAGGGATATACTTTTTTACAAAGCAGTTGCACAATGTTTAATATTATAGTAAAGGTGATTGAAAGTCAGTTAAGAAAACATTTACAAAGTTCTTATACCTAAGAAAAGGCACAAAAAGCCTTTTTTATTTTATTGATTATTAATGTGATATAATTTTCTTTCAAGATTATTAGGCAAAACAGGTGAACTGGTTATTATTACTGTATTTAAATCTATATCATTCATATTCATTCACATAAACTTACTGATTAAGAGAACCCTTACCAAGACAACACTTATGTATTGATTGTAATTTTGATTTTTGATAAATTTCCTCTGAAGAAAATGCAGGCCACTCAATCTAGTAACAAAGACAGTACTTCCACTAATATTGATCAAGTCATACAATATTCTTAGTCTCTGTCACTGTCATCACCTCCGTACATATCTGCAAGTTTTTTGAAACGAGGTCCCCAGTCGCTGAGGTAATCATAATCTTGGTTATAGTCAGCAGTAAGAGATTCTAGAGAGCTGAGGGAATTCGCTATGGAATCATTCCCTTCATAGGCATAAGTTGCCAAAGAATCATAAGGAGGTGCGCTTGGATCCGAGTCATTTTCTTTTAATCTTCGATGGATAAAATCTTGCACGTCAATGTTTTCCCACAGGGGCACAGTCCTCCTGATCTGAAAAATAGTTTCAGGCATGACATCGCGTCTGACTTTGGTGTCTTCTCTTGCTTCTGGGTTCCGTAAGGTGCCGATGTCAAAAGCTTGCGTATCCTCTTCCCCACCGCCTTCATCATTGTAGGTCACGATGTTGTCGCGGACGTCATCCTTTGAAATGATGAGCGGTTCCTTCTTCCTTTGCCTCTTCAATGCAGCAAACAGCATGACTAAAACTACGAATAAAAGATGAAGAAATAGTGAGAGTCCCTGAGGCAAGGTAAAATATACATCTAGGTGTGAAGTTTGTGTGCTTGATTGCTTGAAACATCTATCCTATAAAAATTCAGAATACCTGAGCCCAGGACCAGATACACTTCATTAACAAAAGAGCAGATCTTATGGTATAATCTTATTATGAAAATCTATGAATTCCAGTCATGAAAAAAAATGAGCCCAGTTTTGACAAAAGAGTATATATTATAGAATCATTAAATTCTTTCCAAGGTCTATGGGACTTTGCCCTTTAAAAAAAGTGTTTTATTTATAATCATTGCAGTTAGCCAATTACAAGTACCTGACACACAATTGCTCTAAATGTACATTTATTTAAAAACAGTCAAACTTGTAGACTCTTCCCTAAAATACAAATAAATAAATGCAGTGAAAAATTCTAAAATTCCACTGTTACTAGGCCAAATGTGAAGTGATTGAATATCTTAATGGCTCAAAAGAATATATGTGCAACAATAAATGCAATATACTGAAGTATGCATATATGACTATATTATGTATATATGTATATGTTTGCATAGGCACAAAACGTATGACAAGAATTTTATCCCATCTCATGTTACACATCTGTTTGACTAAATTCTTTAATCATCCAGTGTGAATATCCAAACTGAAATATTTAAAGTGTAACTTTTAGAGCTACATCCAATATTAAAACTCAAATTCATCTTGCATAGGTACTCACATTTAAAAAATAGCTAAGATACTATCTCTCTAATGAAATCTTTCTTAATTTGGACATAGTATTCATGCTTTGTAGCTGAAATGCTAATTTTATTCTATTTATGCTACTGTTTTTATTATTCATATATTTTATGTAAATTTAACAGTAAGCATCCTCAGTTGTAATATGCTGTATTATTTCTAATTGTAGAACCTGAACTTAAATTATTATAATATATTCAACAATAATAATTTTCCTAATAAATACAAGTTCAATTTAATGAAACATACTTCTGCACATTAAGGCTGAAATTCTAACATCTTTGGACAACTTGTAACTATATAAAGGGTTTATCCAATTTTTTTTCATGTGGGCTATCGTGTCTTCCTCAAGTCTTTGTTAGGAAGAATATTTTCTCCAAATCATTATAAGCATTATCAGTTAAGTTCCACAGAAATAATGCTGGATTCCTGGGTTATGTGCCAGTTGATCCTGAAAATCTTAAAACATCTATGTAAAACTGAACTATGCCTGTAGTCTCGCCTGTCATGCAACAAACATTAGTGCCATCTAAATGTGACTGCCACCAAACTTCAGCTGTAAAGTAAAAAGAGGTAGACTTTATGAAATTTAATATAGAATGAAAAACTGTTTTCATTTTTCACTCTTTGATAATAAAATAACCCTAAGTTAAAATCAATTTTTTCTTCAGTTATGAATATTTACTAATTCCCATAAAAGGATTAGAGAAACTTTGGCAAGCATCTTTTTTCTGTTTTGATATGTCAAATTTGTGTTTCACTTCCTAGACTGATGTGTTTAATTTGGTAAATAAAATTACAATCAGAGAAGCGAGGGTAAACAATGGAAAAAGTAAACATCATTATATTCTCTAATCTGTTACTGAAATTTCAGCTTCATTGCATTTGGAATATGATCATATTCATAACAATAGTAGCAGTATGTGTAACACTGAAGCCAATGGAAATCATAGGTTTTATCTTGCTTTATAGTTATACAGCTATCTGAAATTACTAAATTTGAAATATAAAAACTATATTATGCATTTTATTAAGCAATTTTTCTTGCATATATTATTCTTATGAATGTATCTATCTATCATGTATCACCTACCTATTTTTATCTTAGTAGACCTAGAAACTGAATGCGCATCTCATACATGATATGCAACAGTAACTTCCCCATATCAATGGAACTCTTAGAGCTTAAAATTCTAAGAGTAGACCTTTGAGGTTCATCAGATTGCCAAAGGAAGCTCTAGGGTTTCAGAATATTCATAAGTTCTTGCTTTGTCAATTATCTTGCTGTATAATATAAAAACGAAACTAATGTTTAATATTTTGCATAAAGAAATGTTATCAAAATTACTATGGCAATACTAGAACATTTTAATTTACTTGGGGTGTTTTTGTTTTTCAGGTGTGCAAGAAAATTGTGTATCAAGTAATATAGATGCAATACATGTTTATTCACTGTACTATAAATTTTGGAAGTAGATAAGCTTGTGCAATTAAACACTATGAAGTTTGCAGGTCCCAGCTATAATGGCAAGCCAGGTTATACCATTCATGGGGACACATATTTTTTCAGAGGAGTTGATCTTGGTAGCAACAGGTAGAGGTGGGTACTGCTACTGCAGAAGGTGGGGAGGGTGGTGCAGTGCCTATATTCTAGAGCAGAATGAGCCAATGCTTTTCTCAGTAGCTGGATCATCTTAGCTGAGACAAATGTCGTGCTCTCACTTCCATCCATCCCCTAGTGAAGTCCTGGCAGATATCTGGCCAAAAGATTTCACCCAGACAGCTTGAAAGGATTTGTGGTGAAAAGAAGCCAGCACATGAGAGTTAGAATATAAATTTGGAGAGCTCTTCCACCCAAAGTGTAAGAATTTTGGGTGGATATCGTAAGGAAGTAATTTTTTTGGAATGTTTTAGAGTGTAACAAGTGTTTAATTGAATTTAATTGTTGTCCAATTAGTGCATGGTCAAGTAAAACAGCAGTTGAAAGCATGGCTATATTTAGGAAATATGACAGGACTGGTATGACTGGAGTATCACAATGTGATTTTTTTCCCTGTATTTTAGTACAAGGTCAACAGTGTTTCACACAGATTGACTCCTGTAGTGATACACCTGTGTTCAGCCTGCCAAGAGCTGGGATTATAGGTGTACATCATCACACCTAGTCTCAATCCCTGTTTCAGTGCACCCCAGGGGTGGGACAGGCACAGCACACTGGGGATTACACCCGGGCCCCTGTGCTCTGCTTAAGTAGGTGCTTTAGTCTACTGAGATACGTGGTCAGCCCCATTGCCATTTTTTTTACAAAGCAAAATTTTGCCTTTCTAGCAGTGTTTTATATCTACACATAACAAGTGCTACAGGGGAAATATTTGTCTTTCTGTGACAATTTTCATACATTTTCCAATTAGACATTTGATATATAATTCAATTTTTATTAATATTGTGTGTAAAGGTAGAATAATCTTTAGTTTTAAGAATAACAGAAACAAGAATTTTAAAATACAACTCTCTGAATTTTGTTCTCTCTCTCTCTCTCTCTCTCTCCCTCGCAGAACCAGGGTTTGAACTCAGGTCCTTGCTCTTGCCAGAAAAGTGCTTATTCTAATGAACTATCTCCCCAGTGCAAAAATCTGTATTTGGGACCTGATAAAAAGGCTATCTAAAAAGTGAAAATTCAGTATGATGTTAGGCCATTGCACAGTAGGATAGAAAGGTTTACCTTCTAGACATCATATGGAATCAGTTATTAAACTGAATGTCTTGGAAGCATGATTTGCCTAATTTATACTACTTCATGCTATAAAATATGCTTCAAAAATATAATACGTTTATAATGCTGCTGTTCTGTTGTTGTTTGAGACCATGACACAGTTGGACCTTTCCTCTCAGGATAAAGAAAATGTTCTCCATATCTATTGGAAGGAATGACTTTAGTCAAAGTCTGAGTCAGCACAGGAGAAGCCGTGCCATGCAGGATGGCAGTAAGGGTGGAGCATGGCCCGCGGAAGGGAGGGACATTCAAAAGGGGCAGCTTACTAAGCAGGATGAGGACGCAGAGCAGAATGGCGACCAGCGCACCAGTGCTCAGCCCCGCAGAGAGGATCAAGGCCTCTGCGTTGCAGGACTGCATGTTCCCTTGATTGTCGCAGGCACACACACGAATCGTGAGTGTGCCCGTGCTGCTTTGAATAGGATAATCATTGTCGAAGATTAGAATTGGAAGTAGATAGATGTTCATTTTGTTGCGGCTGTAGCCGTCTTTTCGAGTCATGATTCCAGCTGTGTTATCTGGGAAGAAAAGGGAAAAGAACAAATTCAAATGTGTTTGGAAGATTGCAGGTGCGCTTTTCATAAATTGTAGCTTTAAAGTGTGCTGTGTACCTTTGTTGTCTACAATGGTGAAGTTTGGGTTGAGAGGAAATTCTGGCACTGGTTCAAAGAAGAATTTGTGGCCTCGGGGAGGGTCATCTTTGTCCATGACGCTGATTGTCTGAATTAACTGAAATCAAAATACGTGAATTAATTAAATGAAATGAAAGCAAAACCTTTTCTATTGCAAGACACTTTAAATCTGAGAGTTGACACTTTGGTTACTAAAGTGAAAGAAACAAACAAAAAAGTGATTTTAATAAAGCTTTGCCAATGTATATATTAATGGTTTCATCTAATATTTAATTAATCAGGACCAACACCCAAAAGTATTCCTTGCAAAGCAATTCAAGCCATTCTTCTCTTCCTCATTACCAAAACATTTCACCTTAAAACCTGATCATTCCAACACTATCCTTCTTTGTGTACTTTTAACGTTTGATTATCTATTGTTTGCACCACTGGAAAATAATCTTTTCAAAGGTAGAAAATGTGAAAGTAGCTTCTAAAACATATGAGGGCTTTGCGAAACCTCCTCATTCCACTAATAAAACTATTAATATATTTTGCTACAAATGAACACCTTGTTATGCAGTAAGATAATAAAGGATATTAGAGATATGAGCTTAGTTGGAGGAATTATAATGAGTATTCCATTTATACTTATTGCTTATCTTTTAATATATTTACAAAGATAAAAGTATGAAGGTATTTTCAGGTTTTATAAAATCAATAAAGGTTCCAACTGAAAAATATCCTCTTAGTTCAGATCAATGTGAGTCAAAAGTGGGCCTTCCACAGTGATTCCTGTGCATCCATGTTTATAGCAGCACAATTTGTCATACCTAAATCTTGGAAACACTCCAAATGCCCATTGTCTGAAGAAGGGATGAAAATGATGCTGTAATTTTATACAATGGAGAATTACTTTGCTATGAATAGAAACTAGAGGCTTTTATAGGTAAATGGATGCAACTAGAGACCATATTTATAAGTGAAATAAATCAAACTTTCATGTATTAACATAATACTATCTCACTAGTGTAAAGAAATGAAAGAATAAATAAGAACCAAAAGGTAAAATAGATACTGTAAAATGAAAATATTTAAAAGGAAAGAATATCTGCAGTGGTGTAGAAGAGAAATAACAAAAGGGGAAAATTATATAGATATAAATATAGATATAGATGTCCATATATATTTACACACAAGATAATTGTACTACTAATTTCTATTAGTTCATTGAAAGGTACTGTTAATGTTTCTATGATTTCATCAATTTTGCATGATTATATCTTGTAATCTGGGCAACTTCTTTGAAGATAGTAATATTCCATATAATAACCATTGTCATTTTCTTATCATTTTTTTGTCTTATTTTATCTTTTGGTACCAGGAACCAAACTCAGGACCTGGCAATTGCCAAGCAGGTACTGTGCCACTGAGCTGTGTCTCTGGCCCAATTTCTTACCATCTTCTTTTAAAATTCTGTATCATTTTTACTTCAATATTTCTGTCCCTAAAATTAAAAATCAGGCAGGCAGAAGCATTCCATGAGCACTTCACTGTAGAAAAAGGATGAGGGTTTCTGTAGTCATGGGTCTGCTATCTAATGTGAAGTTCCAATCATTTCATTACTCTTAATTTCTGCTTCCTGTTCTATAAAAATAAACAGTCAGGCCACTTCATGATACAACAGTCCAATCTTCTCTTGTGTTTATTGTTGGAACTTCACGGTAGCTTTATTTATATATTCTTTTGGTTATTGTGTGCCTTCTGTAGCCATAAAAATTTCTTTCTCTGTGATCAATTCTTCTACACTTCAAGTTGGTATTAGTGATAAATTCTTGCAACTTATTGACATAATTAACGTGATCACATTCCTTTGTACAGTGCTCTTGAAAGTACACAAGTAGTAGTGCATAATTTAACATTTTTCTTTAGATAATTGGAGTTCACCCTAAGAAAAAACTGCCTAACTTCTAGTATTCTTGCTCAACTCTCTGACCCTTAACAGTGACTGCAAGTTTAATTGTTGGTAAAATTTTAACACAAAAAAAATTTAGTTCTTTAATTATAGCGTTTAAGTTATATGTACGATTAGATGGACCCTGATTGAGCAATTCTCTTTTCTTTTCTTTTTATTTTTTTTGAAACCAGGAATTGAATTTAGGAACCTGCCTTTGCCAGGCAACTGCTTATTCTACTGAGCCAGCTCCCCTGCCCTTGATTGAGCAATTTTAAAAGGAAATATGTACATCATTTGTTTGAATATATTTACTTTGACTTGGTTGGTTGTAATAACTCGGTAGCAGATATAATAAAATTATAATCAGTAACTATTAATTAAATTTCATTAATATCACATGTCAATATAAAAGTTATCAGTTACTCATACAAATCAATACCGGGCAAATATACTACCTCATAAATGAGTAAAGAATATTTACAGGTAATAGTAAGCGTATGTACAACTTGTAAGTCATAGTACTTATTAAGATGATCTTATCTGAAAATAGATGTATTAGAGATAGAATCAGTCTAAGGGAAACCATACTTGAATCTATCTAATTGCCAAAGATTCTTAATATCTGCATACTTACCTGAAGGAGCTATTTAAGTAACTATAACACTATGACTGGTGTCTTCGTAAAAGGAGGTAAATTTAAACAGCAAAACAAAGATGCAAATAAATGATAGAAACTAGATTGGAGTAACTGATGTCTATAGTCCAAGGAATCACAGTGAATTACCAGCCACCACAAGAAGCTAGAAGTTTTACGAAGGTTCCACAAAGGATCCTCCATAAGTAAACCAGAAAGAGCATGTGCTTGCTTATAAAGCAACATCAGACTTTACATTTCCAGTTTTGTAACATAACAAACTTCTGTGCTTTTAAGTCATCCAGTTTGCAGTATTTTTATTACAATGTCAGGAATGCAATACCACTGTGTTTTAAAAAAGAAAATCATAGCCGGGCGTGGTGGCGCATGCCTGTAATCCCAGCACTAGGGAGGCTGAGGCAGGAGGATTGTTGTGAGTTCGAGACCAGCCTGAGCTACAAAGTGAGCTTAAGGCCAGCCTGAACTGCACAGTGAGACCCTGTCTCAAAAAAAGACAAAAAAAAAAATAAAAGTAAAAAATAAAATAAAATAAAATAAAAAAGAAAATCATGAAAGTGGCATTTATTGGTGCTATTACATAGCAGAAACTTCCAACCTCAAAAGGTTTGAAGGAATTTATGCTAAAATATTTTGAGATATTTAGAAGTTTGCAGGCATTCAAAATCTAGACATACCTAAATATGTATGTAATCATATATGTGTGGCAGAAGTATTATGTTTCTGGAAAATTATTTGACAACCCTCATTAATATCTATAGACAAAATTTAAGCATTCATATTTTGAATATAGCATTTGGAAAATAATGTAAGACAGTAAGAAAGTATAATGAATTATAATGCTCGCTACAGTGCTGATGGCTATGAACTACATCTTTGGGTTAACCAAGTGTCTACTTGTAGAAGAGTAGTTGAGTAAATTTGTTTGTGGTTGTGTTAAAATTAAAAATGAAATATAAATAATCACATTAAACTGAGAATTTGCCCATTATATCTTGCAAGGAACAAAAAGAAAAAAAAATAGTTTTGAGCTGAAGCAATTATGGAAGCCTCTATGTGGATTGCAAAGTGGAGTTTCATTTTTAAATGGTTACAGTGATGCCCATGTTGGCATCAATTGGCCTCAGACTTCGGAACTGTCGCCATTCTGGGTGTGTGACATTCAGCCTGCCTCACTTGTGGTTTTCTGTATGTAGGTGCAACATGATGTGTTTGCTTTATTCATCTCTGCTGCCATTAAGAAAAGAAGGAAGAAAACCAGATTGTGTGACTTATACAGCAGACCTGTGTTTCCTTATAGTTCTGGGAGCTGGAAGCTGGAGATCAGCCTGCCAGCACAGTTGGCTGCTGAAGAGTACTCTCTATCTGTCCTACTCATAGCCTCCTCTTTAAAGACTCCAATGGCCTTTTCTCAATGCATGAGTTCAGAACAATGGAGATAGTGTAGGAGTTCTGGTACCCAGACTTAGAAGAGTGTGAATTCTGTTGGAACATCACTTGCCCACTACCAATGCTTCATTTAATTTCTTTTGCTTTTGAGTCAGGGTCTCACTATGCAGTTCATGCTGGCCTTGAGCTCACATTGTAGCCCAGGATGGCCTCAAACATATGACAGTCCTCCTGCCTCAGCCCCCTATAACCCGAGTGCTGGTTTTACAGGCATGCACCACCACATCAAGATTCATTTAACCTTAATTATCACTTTAGAGAACTCTGCTACAAATATAGGCACAGCAGAATTTTAGATCTCCAACATATAAGTGGCAATGCAAATATTGTGCCCAGAATAATCTCATGCAAAATAAAAATGTCTTTCCCTTGATTTTCTACACTTAAGTAGATATAATTGTCAAATATTCTTAATATCTGCATACTGTCCTGAAGGATCTATGCAAGCAACCATAAACTCCAGAAATGCACACATTATTATTTTCAGATAATGTTTCTAGTAAAAAGATGAACATATTCTTCATTGTTTATAATTATTCTAGACTTATTTGAAATATTTAATTGTGAAAAGAATTTGGAGATCTTCTATAATAAATCTTTATATTTCAAAAATGAAAATTTTATATCACAAATAAAATAACACATAGATCAGCATTGTCCCATAGCTGATGTTTTTAAAATGGCAAGATGTAATTGGTAAAGCAATTATTTCCACTATGCCAACATAGAAAAGTTTCGTGCCCACACCACATGTTTATATAATGACGTACATCTTCACTATTGAAGTGCATGAGTCAACATCAGCCTAAGCAAGAATTTTCTATTAAGGGGTGGAAAGAGCACTAAGTATACGAAAAGCAAACAAACAAAGAACTATGCACATGAAAAATGTTATTTGCCTATATAAAATGAAAACAAGGAAAGTTTATGGTGATTTTATTTACCTGGCCAGGCTTGGCATTCTCACAAACAAATGTTTCATAATACATGGCAAATTCAGGTGCATGGTCATTTATATCTAGAATTCTGATGAAGACAGGAATATGAGTGCTTTGTTTTGGGTTATCTGAAATAAGAGCATGTATACAATTTTAGTTGCAAGTACAGCAGAAAATAACCAGTTGGTACATTTGAAACTTAGCAATAGCTCAGTTCTGTATTATTCACTTTCGCAGATAGATTTCTGCTGCATATCTGAACTTTCTCATATACCCCAAATAGAAAGCACAATAAAAAAGGGAATATTTTATTGAGACTGAAGTGTTATTTGTAACAGGTATTATTATTTTTTTTTTTTTTGGTATTTTAGGACAGTGTTTACAGAGTCTACAGGGTCTCACTACATACATCAGACTAATAGTTATTCTTCTGTTTTCAGCCTCACAAATGCTGGGATTATAGGCATGCCCCATCGCACTCATTTTGTTACAGTTAATTTTAATAAATTGAAAGATGATTTTAGTTTTAGTACTAGGGTATGAGCCCAGAGTTTCATACATGCTAGGCAAGAGTTCTTATTTAGTTGTTGAAGCTCAACCATAACTTGTCATCGTCCTGTCTCAGCGCCCTGAATAGCTGGAACTACACATATGTACCATGCCATGTGGATAATATATGAGTTTCATAAATTTAAACTGCATTTCTATCTTACTGTAAAGTTTTAGAGAAAAAAAATTAAATGGATGACTTGATAACCTTAAAATAATTTAAAGCTAATTAACAATTAAAAATAAATTGCTGGGGTCCAGGGAGATAGTTTAATAAAATAAGCACTTGCCTGACAAGTGCAGGGTCCTGGTTTCAATCCCCAGTATCACAGAAAAAGGAAAAAAAAAGAAAAAGAAATAAATAAATTATTTGCTGGGCATGATGACATACACCTGCAATGCAGCACGTGGAGGGTGAGGCAGGAGGATCTGTGAATATGGGGCCAGCCTGAGCTACACCATGAACCCATGCCAGCCTGAGTTACACAGAAAGAGAGAAATACATTGTTTCAGTAAATAAACAAAGAAATAAATAAAATTAACTTAAAACTTTTCTCTAAAACCTTACTAATAACAGTTTTACTGAAGGGAAAGGCTTCTTAGACCATCATTGCATCTCTGATGAAAGACACGTGACCAGGAAGGTGTGTCACACACTTACTTATTTCTGCGGCTGTAATGGTAATATTGTGCCAAGGCGATGATTCTCGGTCAAGGGGTTTCAGAGTGAAAATGGAGCCATTCTCTGAGTGTATACTGAAAATCCTGTCCATATCAGTGTGTCGATCAACAGAGTATCTGGCAGGAAATAGACACATGAATGCAGGCATCATCTCAAATTCACGCGTTCTTTTACTGTTTCCTTAAAGGTACAGATAACTTTCTCAGTGATCCAACAAAGGAGACATTGTTTTCACTCATGAGTCCTCCTGGCAGCTTTCAAGTGAGACTTTAAAGTGTCATGTGAGTTGCTCATTCTATCATAGACTCTTCATGGTACCTGAGATACATTGAACAGTTGTGCTAAACTTAATTCAGCCAATATTATTGGTTAAATTACATGCAATCTTCACAAAAGTACCAGGGTAAGAAAATTTGTACACAGAATATATATGAAGATAATGGGAGCTGTTATGAAACACATTGTTTTCAATAACTAAGGGATACCACTGAATCATAACACTTCCTCTAACCTAGCTCTCCAAATTATTTCAGATGAAAATGAAATATCATATCTCTACAGAACTGTGTGACTTTCTCATCAAGACTGTGTATGGAAGCTGTCACCATAGGCTTTGCTTTACTATATAGCTGACAAGATAGCATTTCCTCTCTCAAAATGTTCAAGCCCTAATCCCCAGAATCTCCAACTTTATGTGGCAAAAACAACTTTGCAAGTGTGAATAAGTAGAAAACACTTAGATGGCATAATATTCTTGATTGTTCGGATGTGTCTGATATAATCATATGAACACTTAAAAGTGGAATGGTTAGAAGAGATGAGACAGAAGTAGGAAAGAAGATAAATGTGGAGAGTGAGAAGAACTTGACTCATTGCTTCTGGCTTTAAACATGGAGAAGAAAGCCAAATAATGAAGGCAGCTTCTAGGCAGATGCTACACCACTGAGCTATCTCCCCAAAAGGCAGCTTCTAGATGCTCAAAAGGGTCTTTGCACTGCCAGCCCATATAGAAGAGGAACTTTGTGTCTGTAGCTTACTTAGACTGTACAGGACCCGTCCACATCTATACCTTTCCTCTTGTCACATGAAACTCTTATTATGCTTCTGAGCTGTAAATAATAAATTTTTAAAATGTTGATTTAATCTCTTTTTATGATAATATTCATGGCAGCCATAGAAAATTAAACACTCTCAAAAGAAATGTTTTTTTCTTTTTAAACACCTGCTTACATGAAAGTCCTGTTGGTACTCCAGTCTTTGTTATGGTGTACTAGGTAAAGGTGCTTTTCCATTGGTCTGAGATGCACTGCTTGTAGTTTGTGGATGAGTCACACACAGTGCTTCTGAGACAATTTACTTTCACTAAATCAAATGGGGACCTTTTCGACAGATTTGATGTGCTAATATTGTCTCTCAGTGGTAGAGAACTTGATTATCATGAGTGAGGCTGCAGGTTTAATTTCCAGCACAGGAAAAGCAGCACCAGCCCAAAATCTGAATGAGTAGTTCTGCCAGGGGAAAAAATCTGACAGAACTGTAGGTGAACCCCGCACAACTTTGATAAAGTGGTTACTGCAAAGCCAGAGAAAGAAAAGAGATGAAAGCTTAAATAATGAGTCTGTATTTTAGTTCGTATTTTCCTATCGTATTAAAGGGATGACCTCTTTTTCAATCAGCCTAATTAGTAAAATTCGCCTCCTATTAGAAACCTGTGAAGCAGTCGCTATCTGACTCTGACTTTAATAAATGTTAATAATAGATGTTTAGATCCCCAAACTTTAAGATGTTTGGACAATTTAAACATTTTAACATGAAAATATATTTATTGTCAAATTTATGAGGATTTCCTTTTCATAGTGTTTAATATAAGATGTGATTTGTTCTATTACAAGAAGTATATTGAAATTACAGTATGCAAAAGAGACTTGGATAGTATGCCTCACTTCATGAAGATCTTTGTTTTTATTTGTTTTGCCCAACATTGTAATATTATTTTTATAGACATGGACATTGCCTGAAATACAGTGTTTGGGCCAATGAAAAACATACCAAACATCATCTGAATGGTGAGAGGACCCATGAAACTGTTCACAGACTCAGATGTTCTGCAGCTTACTCTCAAACATGGCAAGAGCTCAATGACCTCCTTATGGGTAGAGCAACAAAAGGGAGGTATTTGCTCAGTTTTCATATATTATTTTATTTTAATTTTCTTGTATAAGAATTTGGGAGATTAAAACAATGCATTTATCAAGGGATCATTGTTAAATATAGCTATACTTCTGGAATAGGAAATCTTAAGCAGGTGAAAGAATGGTAGAAATGTTGATTCAACAAGAAACATCCAAATTGCATAATAAAATATGTGTTATTCTAGAAGTAAAAGTCACATTACATTTAGCCAATTAGTCACACAATTATTTGTAGTGGATTTGACTTTCAAAATAATTATTAATGCATTAAAACTGAATCACATGGACTATCTCATTCTAGCTTTTGATGCTTAACTGTGCTAAAATGAAATAAATCATTATTTCTTCTATTCTCAGATTTCAAGTCTTTGAAAATTTAGTTACTAAAGTGGGTTTTACTTGCATTTGAGACTACATTTCTATTGTGTAGTGTTTGGGAGAAAAGCAAAGAAAGTCACTGTAACATTAAAATTATTTTATTGTGTTCCCGTTAATTACACTAACTTCTGTTTATTAATAAATATCTCAAAAGAACACAAGGAAAGTAAAAGCTCATAAATGCATCTTTATGTTCAATGACACTTAATTGACAATATTCATATGCCTCTCTTTAATTTCTCCTATGTTTCCATGGAAGTTCAAAAATCTAAATAAAATTTCCTTTTGTTCCCACTGCTACTTGCCCTAGAGGTTAGTATGCAGGTTCTGTGATAAACGAGAAGATCGCCCTTCTAACACTGAAAGTAAATCTCTGCCTCAACTGTTCTTTATTTGAGATCAAACTTGAAGTGAAGGACCTGGTATATAGCTCAATGGATTAAATCACCTGCAAGGAGGCACAGGACACAGGGGTTTGATCCCTATACCTGCTGTGCTAGCCTCGTCCCAGAGTCACACTGACATGACAATTGAGACAGGGAGTGGTGTCACACATCTGTAATCCTAGCTTTTAGGAATTCGTAAATAGGCAGATCACTAGGAATCCAATCTAATAGTGAGATCCTAAACTGAACACCCTATAGAACCTTCCATAAAATACAGAAAAAATAAAAACTTGAAATGAGATTGTGGCTGTCTTATGCTAAGGATAACCTTTAAAAGTAATTAATTTTTAAACTAGGAATTCATGAAACAGCATAAATTTGATTATTTAGAGATGTTTACTTTTTATTCTTAACACTGTAAACTTCAGGGTCTATATTTAGAAATTTTCTTCAGTTAAAATGATATCTCTCAATTTGTCAATGCTCAAAGATAACTTCCTTATTTTACCAGCCAAGTTCTATTTTCAATGTAGAATGGGAACATTCTGATTTGCCTATTGATAATGAAATCATTGGATTACAATCATGCAACACAGAACAAAACTATCTATGTCCCAGTAGATAGCTTATAATAACAGTAATAATTTATTGATTTCCCTACAAGAATTTTTGAAGAATAAATTTAAAATTATCATTGACATAACAAAAGGTGAAAAAGAGACAGAAAATAAAGGACACAGAGCAAAGTTTGTGGAGAGTGAGTTCTCATTTTCATTTTGTATTCACTTGCCATGTTAATATTCTGTCACTAAATTCATACACCAATTCTGTATTAGTACTACTGCAAAAAGTAGACTGAATTATAGACACCAGAACAAATCAATAGTATGCAATAATGGGCAATGATACCATTCCTTTCCTACACTAAATTGTAGCTACCTGTTTCACTAATTCATTAAGGAAAGGGGATGGATTTGAATTTTTCTTTATAATTATTGCTGGCCATAATATATCTTCTTTTTCTTCCACAGCTAGAAACTATGCAATCTTCATTATCTTTTTTTTTTTTTTTTGAGGAGCTGGGGATTAAACTCAGGCTCTTGCACTTGCCACGGAAGCGCTTATTCCTCTGAGCCATCTCCCAAAACCCCCTTCATTGTCTTTTAAAAGTAAATGTAGTTCCTCTTCCTGTGAGTGGCCTGAGGTGACCTGTGAAGATGGTTCACTACTCTCTTGATCAAGAAAACCCCACAAAATCATGCAAATCAAGAAGCTTTAATCTTCATGTTCACCTTAAGAACGCTCGTGAAACTGCCCAGGCCACCAATAGTATGCATATCCGCAAGGCACCAAGTATCTGACGGACATCACATTGAATTAGCAATATGTGCCATTCCGGCATTATAGTGATGGAGTTGGTAGGTGTGCCCAGGACGTACAGTGGGGCTGGCCACAAGATCAGTGCCCAAAAAAAGTGCAGAACTTTTGCTGCACTTGCTTAAAAATGCAAAGAGTAATGCTGAGCTTAAGGGTTTAGATGTAGATTCTCTAGTTATTGAACATATCCAGGTGAACAAAACACTCAGGATGTGCCGCCATCATGGCTGGATTAATCTGTACATGAGGGTCCCCTGCAATATTGAGATAATCCTTACCGAAAAGGAACAAATTGTTCCCTAACCAGAGGAGGAAGTTTCACAGAACAAAAAGATATCACAAAAGAAACCAAAGAAACAAAACGTTGCCGGGCATGGTGGCGCATGCCTGTAATCC
>PVKA01043475.1:0-16738 GCA_004027165.1 Ctenomys sociabilis | reverse complement strand
GAACAGGAACAGAAACATAAGGAAACAAACAATAGCAATGCTCAGAATCCCAGTGCAGAGGTGGTAGGTGATGAGCAGGATGAAGACATTTTACCTTTAACCCTTGAAGAGAAGGAGAATAAAGAATACTTGAAGTCTCTATTTGAAATTTTGATTCTTATGGGAAAACAAAACATACCTTTGGATGGGCATGAGACTGGTGAAGTTCCAGAAGGTCTTTTTACACCTGATAACTTTCAAGCATTGCTAGAGTGTCGGATAAATTCTGGTGAAGAGGTCCTGAGAAAGCGTTTTGAGACCACAGCTGTTAACACATTGTTCTGTTCAAAAACACAGCAGAAGCAGATGCTAGAGATCTGTGAGAGCTGTATTCGTGAAGAAACCCTCAGGGAAGTGAGAGATTCACACTTCTTTTCCATCATCACTGATGATGTGGTGGACATAGCAGGAGAAGAGCACTTACCTGTGTTAGTGAGGTTTGTTGACGAATCTCATAACCTAAGAGAAGAGTTTGTGGGCTTCCTCCCATATGAAGCTGATGCAGAAATTTTGGCTGTAAAATTTCACACTACAATAACTGAGAAGTAGCTGGGCGTGGTGGCGCAGGCCTGTAATCCCAGCACTTGGGAGGCTGAGGCAGGAGGATTGTTGTGAGTTCGAGACCAGCCTGAGCTACAAAGTGAGCTTAAGGCCAGCCTGAACTGCATAGTGAGACCCTGTCTCAAAAAAGACAAAAAATAAATAAATAAATAAATAAATAAATAAATAAATAAATAAATATAAAAATAAAAATAACTGAGAAGTGGGGACTCAATATGGAGTATTGTCGTGGCCAGGCTTATATTGTGTCCAGTGGATTTTCTTCTAAAATGAAAGTTGTTGCTTCTAGACTTTTAGAGAAATATCCCCAAGCTATCTACACACTCTGCTCTTCCTGTGCCTTAAACTTGTGGCTGGCAAAATCAGTGCCTGTGGTAGGAGTATCAGTTGCATTAGGAACAATTGAAGAAGTCTGTTCTTTTTTCCATCAATCACCACAACTACTTTTAGAACTTGACAATGTAATTTCTGTTCTTTTTCAGAACAGTGAAGAAAGGGGTAAAGAATTGAAGGAAATATGTCATTCTCAGTGGACAGGCAGGCATGATACTTTTGAAGTTTTAGTGGATCTCCTTCAAGCACTTGTTTTGTGTTTAGATGGTATAAATAGTGACACAAATATTAGATGGAATAACTGTATAGCTGGCCGAGCATTTATACTCTGTGACAGATTTTGATTTTATTGTTACTATAGTTGTTCTTAAAAATGTCTTATCTTTTACAAGGGCCTTTGGGAAAAATCTGCAGGGACAAACTTCTGATGTATTTTTTGCAGCCAGCAGCTTGACTGCAGTACAGCACTCACTCAATGAAGTGATGGAAAATATTGAAGTTTATCATGAGTTTGGTTTGAGGAAGCCACAAATTTGGCAGCCAAGCTTGATATTCAAATGAAACTCCCTGGGAAATTTTGTAGGGCTCAGCAAGGTAACCTAGAATCTCAGTTAACCTCTGAGAGTTACTATAAAGAAATCTTAAGTGTCCCAACAGTAGAGCACATTATTCAGGAACTTAAAGATATATTCTCAGAACAGCATCTCAAAGCCCTTAAATGCTTATCTTTGGTACCCTCAGTCATGGGGCAGCTCACATTCAACACATCAGAGGAACATCATGCTGACATGTACAGAAGTGACTTACCTAATCCTGACATGCTCTCAGCTGAGCTTCATTGCTGGAGAATCAAATGGAAACACAGAGGGAAAGACATAGATCTTCCATCTACAATTTATGAAGCCCTCCACCTGCCTGACATCAAATTTTTTCCTAATGTGTATGCCTTGCTGAAAGTCCTGTGTATTCTTCCTGTGATGAAAGTTGAGAACGAACGCTATGAAAAGTGTCTCAAAGCGTATTTGAGGAATACTTTGACAGACCAAAGATCCAATAACTTGGCTTTGTTTAACATAAATTTTGATATAAAACATGATCTGGATTTAATGGTGGATACATATATCAAACTATATACAACTAAATCAGAGCTTCCTACAGTTAATTCAGAAACTATTGAAAACACCTAAGAGACTTTCAAAATGGGCTTTCTCATATATTTGCTATTTGTAAGAAAAGCTGTGAGGAGTGTGTAGGCCACGTAGTCACTGAACAGGGTAAACCATATGCCTGTCATTTAATATAGTAGCCATTTGATAATCTGTATTTAAGTGGCTGCTCTCATCCTTCTGAGATCTGTTTTCCAGAAGATAGCATTGGGAATGCCATGCTTCACTTGGCATGACCTCTGCTGGTGGCACTCTGAAATTGTTTTAAGACAGCACACTTACTGTCACTGTGGATCCCTTGTCAGATATTGAGTTGCCAGTTTTTGAAAAAAGTGAATTTTAAGGTGATGTGGGAGCATTTTATAAAATGTTATGGTGAACCCAATCATTGACCTGTGATTAGTAGTTTTAAGTGTGTTATTAAAAATCTGTAAGGGACAGCTAAGGGAATTACTGAAGAAAAGTTTGTGAGCTCACCAGGTTTCAAGTGTAGATTTTGTTTTTATGAAATGATCTTAGAAGTTACAGTTAAACCTCTTCTGAAATGGAAAAGCTTGCCACTGTACTCGACATCTGGTTGTTGCTCTTTACATTCCTTTGTTGAGCCTACATCTTTAAGCTTCTTAGCAGGTAAATGTTGAACACTTATGCTTCATGGTCCATATGGAATCAGAGGCCATCATACAGGCAACTGAATTGTCTGTTTTCTTCCATTTTTTTCCATGACTCTTTATCTACTGCCTCATCTTGATTTATAAACAAAACCTGGAAAACTACAAAATGAATGTTTTGTGGTTTATCTAGAAATAATACAGAAAATATTGCTGTTATTTTTGGTGAAGAAAATTTTGTATAGTTTATTTCAATCTAAATAAAATGTGAATTTTGTTTTAAAAAAAGGTGAATCAAGAAAATATAGATATCCTGAATAACTCAATATCAGTTAATAAATCAAAAATATAATTAAAAAATTATCCAGGTCATGGTGAATAAACTGCTGAATTCCACAAAAAAAAATTAGCGAAGTTTTGATGTCAATACACCCCAAACTCTTTAATGAATTTCAAAGGGAAAAATATCCTCTAAAACATTCCTGGATACAAGCATTACTGTGATTACAACACCAGAGAAACGTCCAAAAAAGAGAAATACAGTTCAATCTCAATAAAGAATATAGATGCAAAAATCATCAGTAAAATACTAGGAAACAGAATAAAGCAGATAATCAAAAGGATCATACCTCATGACCAAGTGAGATTCATTCCACAGATGCAGGGATGGGTCCGCTCACACAAATCAATAAATGTAATGCACCATATCAGTAGACCCAAACACATAAATCGCATGATAATCTCAATATTTACAGAAAAAGATAAGATAAAGTCCAAAACCCATTCATAATAAAAAAAATGCAGAAAAATAGAACATATAGTATTTTCCTCAATCTGATAAAAGCCATCTATGACAAACCAACAGCCAACATCATACTAAATGGACTAAAATTGAAAACTTTCAGTCTAAATTCAGGAACAAGACAGTATGGGCATAGTCACCCCTCTTATTCAATATAATTTTAGAAACATTATTCCAAAATTTAGAGCACTTGGACAAGAGAAAAAAAAGGAATAAGGACATGAAAGGAAAAAGCTAAATTATTGCTATTCACAGATGACGTGACACTTTACATAGAAGATTCATTGAAAGATTTTGTATATTTAAAAATAAAATTCAGCTGTGTAGCTGAATAGAAAGTTAACAGTTAAAATGTAATAGCATTCTTCTACATGAACAATAAATTAACTAAAGAGAAATTAGGAATACCACACCTTCAATAGCATCCAAGGAAATGTTGTAACTTGCACCCTTAACCTAGACGTGGGTGGGATTTTGCTGACTGAGATGACCTGAACCAATGTTTCTTTCTGCACCACTATAAAATTCTTTGTTTCTTTTTATTTTTATTTTCCATATACTTTTTTCTCAAATTCGAATAAATGATTCAATAATGAATACATTGCATATTGTTTTCTTAGTGGTCATATGTTGTACAAGGTGCAGACATGATATTCTATTTACAAACACTATTAAAGCAAATCCCTCTATTCATTGAATTAAGAGAATGTAGTTGGATACCTATCTTTTTTAAAATCTGATTTATAGTACAGTTTCAATAATTAATACTTTTTACATTGCTATCTTCCTAATGGTTTCTTTTTAATCATGCCAATATCTCTCTTTGCCATATCTCCTTTAGCCCCAGACTTGAGTAGTTTCCTGTGGATGAAAATTGACGTTATTCATAGTTTGCTACAACACTTTTTACAACTAACTTTACTACAAATGTGACCAAAAATAGCCACTAGTACACATGCCATAGTCTAAATACTGAGCTGTTTAAATACATTCTCAGTGAGAGAAATTAATCTAAACTTTTAATCTCAGTCTTCTAAGTCTCTAAATGCCGTCAAAGATAAAAAAAAAATTCAGCCCAAGTATAACTAATATTATGGCCAACTAATCAAACAGCCAACTGAAATATCCTCAGCCTGGTCTTCACACTCTGCATTTTTATAAAAATCATGGTCTCCTGAGCTTTGGCCAAAATCACTCCATCCAGTTCTGCTTAGAGAATTCCAGGGCCTTGGAAAATTGAATGTAAACAAAGAAATACACTAATGCTGCAACTCACATGTCTAGAAAAGGAAGAGCAAACAAAATTCAAAGACCAAAGAAGGTAGAAAATAAAAAAGATTAGAGCAGAAATTAATTCAATTAGAAAAAGAAAACAATACAAAGAACTAATTAATCAAAAAGCTGGTTCTTTGTGAGATTAAATAAAACTGATAAGCCTGTAGCTAACCACATCAATATGCATAAAGAAAAAACACAAATACAAGCAATAAGGAATGAAAAGGATGAAATCACCACAGACCCATTGGAAATTCAGAAAATCACCAACACCTACTTTGAGAATATTTACTCTCACAGAATGGAAGACACAGAATAAATGGACAGATTCCTCGAAAGGTACAAATGACCAAAACTGCATCAAGGAGATATAAGAACTCTCAATAACCCAATAATAGCCAATGTAATGCAAAATGTAATAAAATACCTACTGACAAAGAAAAATCCAGGTCCTAATAGATTCACAACTGAATTCTACAAGAAATTTACATAAGATATGATCCCTATACTCCTCAAAATCTTCAATGAAATTGAAAAGGAAGCAGTCCTCCCAAAATCATTTCTGGAGGCAAATATTATACTGATTCCAAAACCAAGGAAAGACACAACTAAAAAAGAGAACTACAGACCAATCTCACTCATGAACATAGCTGCAAAAATCCTCAATAAAATTCTAGCAAACAGAATACAGCTATTCACCTTTAAGGAATTTCCCAAAAGAATTAAAGACGTTATAACATACTGATATATGTACATCTATATTTATAGCAGCACAACTTGTGCTAGCCAAATCTTGAAAACAACCAAAATGCCTGTTACCTGAGAATGAGTGAAAAAGATGTGATGTTTATACTAAGCATACGTATACCTTTGGAAACCAAAAGTTTCTCGTTATACAAACTTAAAATATTTTAAAACCTCCAGATGTAGTCTACAGGAAATAACAAAGAGCATAATTCAAAAGGCATGAGAAGTTGCAGTATGCTCCTAGATGAGCAGTAAAGAGCTCTCAAAGTGATAATTATGCAGAACTATATGAAATATATTAGATGAACCCTTATTTAAAAGGTCATTGAAGATTTCTATGAAACAGTACCAATATTATGTCTGGTTATACACGTGTTTTTTCATATATGTGTGTGTGTATGTGTATAAAGGACAGGGTAGAAGTAATATACAATCAACAAAAAGTAGAAATATACTTTTTAAAGTTTCTAATGCTCGAGAAGATATCATACAAGTGTTTTAGATAAATTGTAATTTAAAGATATAGTATAAACCTTAAAACAAAAATTAAGATTTAGCAATATTCAGAAAATTAAATACTAATTAATTAAAAATTAAATGTTTCAAAACATTTGAACTAAGAAACAGTCTTCATGATAGTAAAGAAATTCTAAGAGCAAAATATAAGATAAATGCTGGAATGACAAATAAATGATCATCACTTCTGACAATTTAGGGATAGGATAGCCCACAAAGCTCTAGTGTGCTGTGGACAAGGATAATGACCATGACATGTACTGTTGGCAAGGTGTCACTTGTGGGACTGAGCTACAGCTGTTTCCTTGAAGTCCACCCAGTAGTCCATTATGGAATCTTGACCCACAGGGTGCAAGAGAAGTCCATTTGTAGAATGTGCTGATGCAAATAATTTGCTGCTGTACACAAAAGAATAACTGAAAGACTACTATTGGATACCTTTTATTCTCCTGTGTTTGTTCGCCCTATTTGGTGGGTTCTTTCCATTCTCATTAGTGGGATTGCAATCACTTTGCTCCCTCTCTAGAATATCATTTAGTAGTCTGTGTAGGCTTGGCTTTGTCATGAAATTCGTTAGTTATTCTTTGTCATGCAAGTATTTTACTTCTCCATTATACTTGAAAGAGAGTTTTGCAGGGTATATCAGTCTGGGTTGGAATTTGTTTTCTTGCAAGACTTGTTGAACTTTGCTCCATACTCTTCTTGACTTGATGGTTTTTGAAGATAAATCTGCCATTATTCTGATGGGTTTTCCTTTACATATGATCTGTTTCTTTTCTTCGGCGTCTTTTAGTAAAATACTGTTCCTGTGCTGAATTTCTGGGATCTTGATTATTCTATGCCTGGGAGTGGTTTTAATTAGGTTGATGTTATTTGGAGTTCTATATGTTTCGGTTAGCTGAATTTCAGATTGTTGCTTCATATTTGGGAAGTTTTATGCTATTACTTCTGCCCATATTGTTTTTATATCATTTGTATTGACTCCTTCCTTCTCACTGACGCCCATTAGTCTCACATTGTTCATCTTTGCATCTTCTTGCAGGTGTTGAATTATTTTTTTCCCTATATCCCAGTTGTTTTTAAGAGATCCTTGCCTACTTTTTCACTAGCAGCAATGGTGTCATTAAGGTCAGAATATCTATTATCACTTTCACTCAAACATTTGCCAGCTTGTATTTGAGGTTTTAATTTCCTGTATATCACTTTGGATTTGTTTCATACATTCTATTTCTTTTCCATATTGCTTTTTCAGGAGTTCTTTATTTCTGTATTCTGCTCTATTTTTTATCAGTGTATTCTTTAGAAGCACTTAGTAGTTCTATGATTATACTTATAGCTAAATTTCTTACTTCAGAAATTATTTCTGATCTGATAAATCTTCTCTTTCTCTTTCAGTCCTTTAATTAGTCTAATTTCTTACACACTTGGTCTTTTTTCTTTCTAGTGTGGAATAAGATGCTATTTAATTTTGTTCTTCTATAGCTAATATTTTTATGTATATACTTTAACCATTTTTATTTATTGCCTACTCCTTTCTACTTTGAGAATTCTAATTATATAAATATATAAAAAAGAAAGAGCAGTTAGTGCTTAAAATTTTTGTTTTTACTCTGGTTTTTATAACTTCTTAGTTATTTTTAAACAAAACTTATACATTTGTATCTGTTAATCTGAACAACTAATTTGCACATAGCGTCATGTAATACAGCAAGCATTGTTGGATTCCTATTACTTTCTTTAGTGAAACCTTGTATCATGTATAATGCTGTTTCCTCATTATAGTGGAACTATGCCACGTCACTGAGGATATCATTGTTTTGTATTCTTTAAAAATAATATTAAAAAGTACCAACAAAAAAGAAAAAGATGTGATTGTACAATAGAGTATTACTCAGCTGTAGAGAATGATAAACTCAAAACCACAAGTGGATGCAACTTGAAGAAACACTCATAAGTGAAAGAAACCAGACTCATGTCATCTATCTAGCATAAGAACTCAAAAGAATAAATAAATATTGAAAGGTTTAACAAAACTAAATGGAAAACAAGAACTTAAGGGTGAAACAACAAAGAGAGAGCACGGAGAAAAGCCAGGAAACATGGCAAGGGCAAAACTATATATTTATATACAAAAAATGGTTAAGGCAATGGTAATGAGAATATTCTTCAGGTTTTTGAAGCTAGCAGTTAGTTGGTAGGATTCTCACCCTGACTAACCATATGTGATGATATCTGTGAACTATGCCACTTCATTGAGGATATCAATATGTAATAATAGGGCCATGCTTAGAATGCCTTTCATTCTGTCCTTCTAAAAGGATAATGCTTCTAATGTCATATCAATTACTGCTGTAATCTTTATCAATTAAATATTTGTCTAAAAAAGTTAATAAATGAAAACAAGAGAATAAAATGTCAGAGGGATTTCTTGCTACTATGTTGTATATGGTTAGATTTCTAAATTTCTGTGTAAAATGTGTAATTGTTTATTTTTTATATTTCTTTGCATTCTATAAGGATTTAAAATTTAGCATATCAGTCAGTGATTGCTGGAAAATGCCTGTTTTGCATTATGTCTAAGGCATTTGAAATGCAGACAGATAATGATATTAAGCTCAGTGTCTATGCTATAAAGTAATAATATCATTTATCTTCTCTTCTTGAGGGTTAATAATGTAAGCTTTCAGATCAAAAAATTATAGAAAAAGAAGTGCTACTCATATAGCCATCATTTTGGCCCTAGCCTATCAAGGTCAGTAAGGAACCTGCATTGTGAATAAGTGGTGTCCCAAGTTTTCTGTTCACAGAGATTATGAGGGCACAGAGGAAATTGATTGATGATGTAGACTGTGGCTAAGGAGTGTCACGTAGAGAGAAAACATTCTCTTAGGCTTTCACAGAAAGCAAATTGGTCAAGCAATGGCCATGACTCATCAAGATGGCTAACACTGGGAAAAGATCTACAAAGTGCTGTAGGGTTTGAGAGTAAATCCTGAATGGATTTGATTGACCTTGTCAGATACACAAGTTACATTTCTTGTTATGTAGTTCTTGCTTTATCTTGGTCCTAACCATCCAGTAGAAAAGTTTAAACATGCAGTATAAAAAGTAAAGCCATATTAATATGCTTTAGTCTTAAAATTATCAAGTCAATAATTTCTGACATTGCCAGTTCTGCTGATAATCCACTACTACTATGGACTACTGGATTATACTGGATTATTTTGCTGAATTCCTGCACCAACCATATTTGAGTGACAATGCAATACTGATATCTGACAAAACTAAACAAAAATGGGAACATAAAGGAAGGACCATTTTGTAGTGAAATAATATATATACAAAATAATTAGGATAGATATACTGCTACTTTCTCTTAGTTCAATGAGAAGAAATATTTGTACTAATAATGTTAAACAAGATACCATGCCTGCATCTTGTATTATGAATAACTACTATGAAGAGAACAATGTACAATGTACTAATTATTGTAACTGTCCTATTAACCTGTTTTGAAACTGTCTCATTGCTATTTCTTGGTGAATAAAATTAATTTTAAAAAAGAGAGAGTTCTAGGACCTCTCCAAATACGTCCAACCTCTTATTAGTTCTGAAGGCTTCTAACCTATGTGGTCATGTATAGTAACAGTCACCGCCCTAATTTTCAGTACCAGTTTTCTGTATTACTTAGATTTCCTGCTTCTGGATAAAATATCTGAACTTTCAATTACAAGGAAAAATGTTTTATTTTGGTTTATTGTTCACGAAACTCAGCCTATGTCTGAAAGGCTCCAAAGCATGAATGTTAAGGGAGAACAATGGAATGGAGCACAATTTCTCAGTTCTTGGTAGGCATAAAGCAGACTAAGTGGGAAACAGTGAAAGACAGGAACAAAGAGGGGGCCATACATACTATAAAATATGACTACATGAAATACCAAGATACACCCTCAAAATGCTTCACTAATCTACTAGATGCTTGTTAACCCAATGAAGTTAACAAATCAGGATTGATGATCACATGAACTTCATAATAGTTTCAAAATCAATACATATTCAGAAAGGAAGACAAACTTGAAATTTGAATCTTTCTCCAAAATCTTTTTCTAACATATTTTGTATTATAGGCACTCCATTCTCTTTTGTAGTGCTATGTATATCCAGTGAGTTACAGCACCCAGGAGCCACTCCATCAAGACAAGAGATGAGCAAAATACTTGTCATTTGTCAAGAATGGTAAATTATAGTGTTCAATATACATGTCCAGTACATTTTTAACATGCAATGCATTTATTGTGAAATAACTCATAGTAAGTTGAAGAGTATCTGATTATTTTCCTTGGGAAAATGACAGTTACTGAATAACTAATATTTCTTAAGCAAAGTCCCTATGACCAAAGCAATAATAAAATCTTATCAAATTACTATTTCTTTCTAATTTCAATTATCTCTAGTCTTAAATTATTACTTTAAAACTACATAATACTTTACCTTTTCTTAAACCATACTCAACCTTATGACTTTCAAGTAGCTATGGTTTTTCCTCAAGAACTCGATCATTTTACCCTATTCAGATAAAAAAGTAAGGCTACAAAAAGACAATATAGACTCCCAAAAGAAGACAAGGAGACACTGGAATACCAGTATACTTTTTCTTTTCTTCCCTTTTTTTTCCTTGCCCTGCCCCACTCTGAAAGAATTGCACATTGTAATCAAGCATTCTACCACTGAGATACACCTCAAATCACAGAATACCTATTTTCAAAAGAAAGCATATTAACCTTAAAATCATCATGACATTTGATTATCAAATATTTTTTCTACTAACATGACCTTTATAAGATAAGCACTATTTTGTTCTTTTTAATGGTGGAACTGGGCATTGAACCCGGAGCCTTGCACATGCCAAGCACACACTCTACTGCTAAGTACACATTAAGCACTCTTACATGCAATAGAAAAAGATTGGGACAGGAAGGTGGCTCAGTAGAATAAGTGCTTCCTTGGCAAGCACAAGGGCCTGAGTTCAATCCCTGGTTCTTCCAAAAAAAAAAAAAAAAAAAGAAAGAAAGAAAAAGATTGAACTGTACAATAATAGCATAAAAGAATTTGTTTTATTAAAGTGTTATAAACTTTAACGTGAGAGAGTTAGAGCTCAGAAAGTATCTCTCAGATACATTACTTTTTTATTTCATCACTTACATAGCCATATGCATTTGCAACATATTTGAGTACAAGCTGGTTTGCCAGGAAAATGAATCCAATCATGAATCATACACTGTCTACATCCATATAAAGTCTCATTTTGCCAATAATAAATTATAACAGTCTTTATATTACTCTGAATTTCATAAGAATGTGTCCTCAGAGATGGCTTTTTGATTTTTGAATTTTAACCAACATTTTATTAATTAAAACCTGAGAGACTTTCTACTTTTGCAAATTCTGCCCGAAGTAGGTTTTTTCTTAGTGCTATGCCACATACTGTCACCAGATGGCAGTTACGTGCTGCAGTCCCAAGGTCTGAGCCACAAGGTATAAACAGACTTGTATAACTGAGATTGGATTCTTTTTCACTTTTCCCATGTCAAAAATGTGGTGTCACCCTAAGTAATAGCTAAATATGGAAATATCTTAGAGCAATGTCAAATAATTGAACTTTAAGATAAGCTCTATTGATTTCTTAAACACATCCTACCGTAACAGCATACCATTGTTGTCATCGAATGCTGATCTTCAGATGTATGAAAACTTGAAATTTATCGTTCTTCCTAAACTTTTAATCTCAAGTTATAACTTTGTCCTGAACATGCACACACAAACACCTGCTTTTTATTTAGTCTTGAGTGAAATAGTCACCCTGCATAGCTACCCAAACTAAAGTTCCTCTTTATCTTTATTGCCAAACAGCTTATTCTTCTGTCTCTGACTCTGACTCTGACTCTGTCTCTGTCTGTCTCCGTCTCTGTCCGTCTGTCTGTCTGTCTCTCTCTCTCTCTCTCTCTCTCTCTCTCTCTCTCTCTCTCTCTCTCTCTCTCTCTCTCTCTCTCTCTCTCTCTCTCTCTCTCCCTAGCTTCCCCTATCTTTCTTTGCTACATTTATGCAGCACTGCAGATTGAACCCAGAGCCTTCACATATCACTGGCCCCTTTTCATTCTTGCTTTAACACTAGTTTCTGAAATTACACAGGCTGGTCCCCAAAATATGGTTCTCTTCCACAGCTTCCCAGAACATTTGGATTATAGGCATGTGTTACCATGCCCAGCTTACACACACACACTTCTGATTCTTCCGTTTTTCTCTCTTTTGTCCTCTTCATTTATAAAATTGTCCATGTGAAATTCATAGGTTCTTCAAATTTGTCTCTGGAAAATTAGTTTCAGTATTTATTTTCTTGTGAACAGTTTAAACTGATATTTTGCCTGTGCTGATTTAAATTTAGCAGAAATAGTAATTTTAAAATGTACCCAACAACTTAATTCAAAATTGGAAAAAGACTGTAATAAATATTTATCCAAAAAGGCTATGCAACTCTTCAAAATGCACATGAAAACTGTTCAACATCACTAGTCAATAAGGAAATGCAAATCAAAACCTAAATTTTCACCTTCCACTTATTAGGGTAGCTATAATTTAAAAACAATACAAATAACTATTGATTAGGATTTTAAAACATGAAAATATTACAAATTCCTGATGATGCTGTAAAATATGCAATCACTATGAAGTTTAGAGATTCCTCAAAACGTTTTACATAAAATGAACATATGAACCATCAATACCACTGATTCATTTATACCCCTATCCCAAAAATTTGAAAGCACGAACTATAACAGGTCTTCAAACAACAATGTTCATAATATTCTTATTCACAATAACAAAGACTCCTTCAACAGGTGAATAGATGACAAAATTATGGTATACAGTGAAATATCTTGAGGTATAAAAATAAATGAAACTCCAGTATATATGACAACATGAATGAAACTTGAAGGTACTATGCTACATAAAATAAGCCTGCAGATACAGCGCGGCCAGCTCTACCATATTCCTCCATCCCGCCCACGTAGCCCAACCCCAGAGACCAGCCTCAGACAGCGGCTGACTTCAGCGGCCTCCTGGATCCTGCCCCAAGTTCTACCAGTGAGTGGGAATTTGCACGACTCACCAGGCTTCCCAGATCAGTGAGATTGTGGTGAGTCTCAGGGAGAGCTTCTTCCCACATGCGCTACCCGGATCCCTGTCTCCAAGCCCTCCAAGCCAGTGACCGGCCTGAAACCTCAGGACCCACTCACCAGGACCTCCGCAGAACCTCTGCCCTCAAGCCCGCTGAGTGAGTGGGAATTTCCAAGACTCCCTGGGCATTAAAGTTCAGTGAGTGTAGAACTCCAGGCCCACTGGGCGAGAGAGATATTTCCCAGGCATTCCCTGCCCACCCCACCCCCCGTGGCCTGGTGAGAGCTCCAGGCCCACCACACCAGAGAAACATTTCCAGGCGATTGCTGGTCCCACCCCACAGTCCCAGAGCCAGTGCAGGTCGGCCTGGAGTGAGAACTCCAATCCTGCCACACCAGAGGGACACTTTTCAGCCATCCCAGGTCCCACCCCACTGCCCTAAACCTAGTGCAGCCTGGCCTGTGAGTGCGGGCTTCAGGCCCACTGCACCAGAGGGACCTTTCCCAGCCTTCTCGGGTTATGGCCTATAGACCCAGACCCAGCAGAGGGTGGCTGACCCAGTACAGCCTACCCGCTGAATAAGATCATCCACTATCCTTTTGGGAGCACAGCAGAATGACCAAAGTCCAGGCCCGCCCACCTAGAGAGCGAACTGCCTGACACAGGAGGGCTGACAATGGTAAATTTCTGGATCCTTGCCCCAAAGCCAGCCAACACAGTGGGAATTTTCATTACTTGCACTGCAGCCCAGTTCAGTTCGTGCTTGCCTGAACAAGGAACCAACAGAGGGGAAACACAGAAGCTGTAGCAAAAAGGAACTGAACACAACAGCTAGATCCAGAACAGGTATACATGTTACACTTAATAGACTGGCACCCGAATCTCATAACATTCTAAGGTTATAGCTGCACCAAAGCTCCACACCAAAGGGCAAAGGTCAGTGTTATACAAAATAACAAAGAGAAGGGGAAAAATGCAATCGCAGATCTCAAGTCCACCAGGAAAGGCAGAGGATACTAGCTCAGCTGCAATGAATGAATTAAAAGATACAGCAGTAAACGAACAACAGCAGAAAGCTATAGAGGAAATAAAACGAGAAGTAATTCCTCAAATTAAAAAAGAAATATCTGAATACATAGTATCTGAAATAAAGAATGAATTCCAGAAGCACTGGGTGGAAAAACTATGCTCACCCACAAGTGCAGAGAGCATTATTTCAGCTGAAACATATGAATTACCAGCATCTGAAGCAAAGAAGCAACAGCAGAAGGATCATGAGGAATTCAAAGCAGAAATAAGTTCTGAAATCAAAAAAGAATTCTTTGAAAGAAAAAAAGAATTCTTGGAAGGCATAACATCTGAAATACAGAAACAAGTCCACAAATATACAGAGGAAACCCAACTTGGAAGAAACACTGCAGAAAAAGGATTAATAACTACCTCTAAAGAAGAGATGGATAAAAAAAAAATTGAGCAGAAAAGACATATGATGGATTCCTTGAATGAGCAATACAGAAAAGAAATAGAACACATGAAACACAAACAAAGAGATACAAAATAACTAAAAATATTAATCACAAGTCTACAAAACCATCTGAGTGAAAGTGAAAATAGAGTTTCAGATCTTGAAGACCAGAGCAGCTAGTGAAAAGGTGAGACAGGTTCTCTTAAACACGAGAATGAAGGAAAAAATAATCCATCACCTGCAAGATGACACCAGGATGAAAAATGTGAGAAAAATTGTTATCAACGAGAATGAAGATATCAATACAAATGACATAAAAAGAATTTCAGGAGAAATAATAGCAGAAAATTCCCAAATATGAGGAAACAATCCAACATTCAGGTCACCGAAGTATACAGAACACCAAATAACTTCAACCCAAGTAGAAACATACCTAGGCATATAATAGTTAAGATCCCAGAAATCCAACACAAAAATAATATACTGAAAGGTGGGAGAGAGAAGAAGGAGCTCACATTCAAAGGAAAACCCATCAGAATTACAGCCAAATTCTCTACACAAACAATGAAGGCAAGGAGAGCATAGAGCAGAGTTCTTCAAGTCCTGTATGAAAACAAATTCCAGCCAACACTATTATACCCTGCAAAACTCTCTTTCAAGGTTGATAGAGAAGTGAAATACTTCCACGACAAAGAAGAACTAAAGAATTTCATGATGACAAAGCCATCCCTTCACAGGCTGCTGAAAGAGGTTCTAGAGAGACACCACAATGACCATAAATCCATTAATGAGAATGGAAGGAACCTATTAAACAGGACAGACAATTAAACACAGGTTACAAAGTAGTAAACAACACCAGGTGAATATCATGACAAACATAAGTCAGCACATTTCAATTGTAGCCATCAATGTAAACGGACTCAATTCACCAATTAAGAGAAATAGACAGGCACAGTGGATTAGGAAACAAAATCCAACAGCAATCTGTATATAAGAAACACACTAACTCAAAAGAATATTTATAGGCTCAAAGTTAAAGGATGGAAAACAATACTACATGACCCAGCACCTCAGGAAAAAGCAGGAGTAGCAGTTCTGTTCTCAGACAGTCTCAACTTCAAAACAACAATGATCAAATGACACAAAGAAGGCCACTATATATTGGTAAGGGGAAAAATTTAAGAGCAAGAAGTAATACTCACAAATATCTATGCACCAAACACAGGAGCACCCAACTATGTAAGACAAAACTTAACAGACAAGAAAAACTTAATGTCTAAGAACACAATCTTAACAGGAGACCTTAACACACACTTATTTCAAAAAAATAGATCAAAGAGACAAAAAATTAGCAATTAGCAGAACTGAACCAGAGCTTGGAACAAATGGATCTGGTGGACATACACAGAGTGTTCCACCCAACCACAGCTGAATACACCTTTTTTTCTGCTGCACATGGGTCATTTTCCAAAATAGACCACATAATAGACCAGAGATCATGTGTAAGTATGTGCAAGAAAACAGAAATTATCCCATACATATTATCTGACCACAGTGCAATGATACTGGAGCTAAATGAAAAAATAAAGCATAAAAACCCACTAAATTCATGGAAAATGAACAATACCTTACTGAGCAATCAATGGATCGCAGAAGAAATTCAACAAGAAATTCAACGATACCTACAATTCAATGAAAATACACGCACAACTTACCGGAATTTAGGGGATACGATGAAAGAATTCTTCAAGGGAAAATCACAGATATGAACGTGCACATTAGGAAAACAGAACGGGAACAAATTAGCACCTTAATGTTGCACCTCCCATAACTAGAAAAAGAAGCTGGGCATGGTGGTGCATGCCTGTAATCCCAATACTCGGGAGGCTGAGGCAGGAGGATTGTTGTGAGTTCAAGACCAGCCTGAGCTACAAAGTGAGCTTAAGGCCAGCCTGAACTGCATATTGAGACCCTGTCTCAAAAAGACAAAAAAAAAAAAAAAAAAAAAAAAAAAAAAAAAAAAAAAAAAAAAAAAAAAAAAAAAAAA
>PVKA01043474.1:0-16738 GCA_004027165.1 Ctenomys sociabilis | reverse complement strand
TTTTTTTTTTTTTTTTTGTCTTTTTGAGACAGGGTCTCACTATGCAGTTCAGGCTGGCCTTAAGCTCACTTTGTAGCTCAGGCTGGTCTCGAACTCACAACAATCCTCCTGCCTCAGCCTCCCGAGTGCTGGGATTACAGGCATGCGCCACCATGCCTGGCTTAGATCAGATCTGCCTGTTTACCTAGACTTTCAAGACTCAGGACATAGGAGAACCTGTAATGTAACATCATGTAATTCAGTTGTATCCCAAATTTTCTGATCAAGGAGATTATGGAGCCACAGAGCAATGAGATTGATGACATAGAGTGTGCCTAAGGAGAGTCACACAGAGAGAAAACATTCTCTCAGACTTTTGCAGAGAGCAAACTGGTCAAGCAATGGCTGTGACTCATCCATATGGCTGACACTGACAAAGGATCTGCAAACTGCAGTACAGGGTTATAGGAGAGATCCTGAGGGGACTTGACTGGCCTTATCAGATACAAAAGTTACATTTCTTATTATATAGGTCTTACTTTATCTTGGTCTTAACCATCCAGCAGAAAATTATAAAAATGAGGTATATAAAGTAGGTCCATGTTGTTTGCTAAGCTGTGAAAGACCCAAGTCAACAGCTTCTGTGGATAACCTACTACTATTGTGGGCTGCTGGACTGTGTTGGATTGTTTCACTGAATTCACACACCTATAGTAGGTAGATGCCAATGGAATACCCATCTCAAACAGGACTGAACAAAAAAAGAGGATACAGAGGAAGGCCCATTCTGTATCTCTACATATGGTATAATTAGGATAGATATATACACTTATTTTTGTTTAAATCAATGAGAAGAAAGATTTATACTAATAATGTTTGGACAGGATGTCCTGCCTGTATCTTGTACCATGGAAAACCACTTAAAAAATAACAATGTACAACATATTAATTATTGAAACTGTCCTATTAATCAAAAAACAAATAAATTAATTAAGAAAACAAATGAACAACCATTTTATATCAGTATATTCAAAATAGGCTAGATATACAGCAACATTCTCTTAATTCAATGAATAGAAAGATCTGTTCTAATAGTGTTTGTGGTCAGTATATCATGTCTGCATCTCGTACAATCAATAACCACTAAGGCAACAATATGCAATGTATTAATTATTGAAACTGTCCTACTAACCTGTTTTGAAACTTTCTCATTGCTATTTGTTTCTCAACAAAATTAATTTTATTTATTTATTTATTTATTTGTGGAACTGGGGATTGAACTCAGACCTTGCCAGTCAAGCGCTGCTTCTACTGAGCCATCTCCCCAGCCCAATAAAATTAATTTAAAAAAAAAGTGATTGTAACTCTTTCAGTAGAGAGGTAATTATAGTCTACGGCTGACTGGTGAACATTACACTACTTGTAATAAATTGTCACCCAACTAAAAAAAATAAATCTGCCTGTTTACAGCCTCCCAAGAGCTGGGATTACAGGCGTGTGCCACCATGCCCAGTCTAATTCAATGGTTTGTGTTGAGAAATCTGCTGAGATTCTGATAGTCTTTCATTTCTATATGATCTGCTTTTTTTCTCTAACAGCATTTAATATTTTGTTCTTGTGCTGAATTTCTTGTATCTTGATTATTATATGTCTATGTATAGATTTATTTGGAGTAATGGTAATTGGAGTTCCACACTACTCACTTACCTATATGTCAGATTCTTTTCCCATGCTTGAGAAGTTTTCTGCTATCACTTCTGCAGATAACCTTTTTTATGTCATTTGTGTTTACTCCTGCTGTTTTATTGATAGCTATTAGTCTTATATTGGTTTTTCTTTATATCACCTTGCAGCTATTGAATTCTTTCCTGGTTCCTTGCTACTATCATTATTATTTTATTTTATTGTTTTATGTATTTGTACAGGGTCTCATTACACAACTCAGACTCATACTGATCCTCCAGTGTTCAACCTCCCCACTTCTGGGATTACAGGCGTGCACCATCAAGCCTGGTCTTTATGGCCAACTCAGCCTGCCCATGGGCTTGGGGCCAGCCCAACATGTGGTGCTGGGTCTCGAACCCCAGGCCCTGTGCTTTCCTTGTTTTTTTTTTTATTACTAACTTTATTGAAAATCAATAATAATTATATATCAAACTAAAAATTGTAGAAAAATATTAAAATGTGAAAGATATAAGATGTAGACAGAGTGAATTCTAGAGAAATATTGCTGAAATGAATACATGAGATTAATAATAGATTGCACATTGTAAAAAACTATTTGCAAACTTAAATGAATACAACAAAAATTGTCTAAAATAAACATGAAGAAGAAACAATTTATAGATCAGTCATATAATAGTTCACTCTGTGCAAAAATCAAGAAACATATAATTAGAATTCTCATAGTACAAGGGGGTAGGCAATAAATATTTAAAGATTTAAATTTCTGAATTTAGTTAAAATTATAGCACCACATTTCAGTAAGAATGAACCTTCTGGGTCAGGGAGATGGCTCAGTGGAATAAGCGCTTCCCTGGCAAGCACAAAGGCCTCAGTTCAACCTCCAGTTCTGCCAAAAAACAAAAACAAAAAAAGAAAAGAAAAAAATATTACCTATAGAAGAACAAAATTAAATAATATCTTATTCCACATTAGAAAAAGAAAAAAGGAAGAAAAAAAAGAGTAAGTGGGTAAGAAACTAGACTTATTGGGGCTGGGGAGATGGCTAAGTGGAATAAGTGCTTCCCTGGCAAGTGCGAGGTCCTGAGTTCAATCCCCGGTTCTGCCAAAAAAAAAAAAAAAAAAAAGAAACTAGACTTATTTATTCTAAGGACTGAAAAAGAAAAAAAAGTCTGTGCTCATTGAATTTTATACTTAGCAAACATACTTTTGAAAACTAATATTAAAATATTTTCCAGTTATATAAACTTGAAATATTCTAATACTTCCAGACACAGCATATAGAAAATAACTAAGACAATAATCCAGAGACAAGAGACAAGATGGTCCTGGATAAAGAATAAAGAGCTCTAAAAATGCTAGTTATTCAGGACTATGTAAAATATAATTATATTAGATGAACCCACTTGAAGGGTCCTTTAAGATTTCCACAAAACAGTGTCAATCTTGTATCAGGTTATATACATATTGTGTGTGTGTGTGTGTGTGTGTGTGTGTGTGTACATAAAAGACAAGGAAGAATTAATATAAAGTCAATGAAAACATACTTTTTAAAGTTTCTAATACTAAAAGAAAATATCATACCATGTCTTATAAGTAGATTATAAGTAAAAGAAAAGTATAAATCATAAAAAAATTAAAATTAGTCAGAAAGTTAATCAAATATTAATTAATTTTTCAAAACAATATTCAAAAATTGAAATTAAATTGTGAGTCCAACTAAGAGACTGTAGTGTATCATATGTACAAATCTGTGATCAATTCAGAGTACTTACACAGTATCTGATTAGGTTAATATATACAAAAATATCAACTAAAGAAAAGTTTTCATGGTAATTACTAAGAATAAAACATAACAAAAATACTGGAATGACAAATATATGACCATCACTTCTGACAGGTTGGGGATAGGGTATGGCACAAAGTTCTAGTATGTGGTGGGCATGGACAGTGTCTATGATGCTTACTGGTGGCCAGGTGTCACTTGTGGACCTGAGATACTGTTATTTCCTTGATATCCACCCTGTCTACCTAGACAGAATCATGACACATAGGGTGCAGAAGTCCATTTGTAGGCTGATGGAAATATTTTGCTGCTGTACACAAAAAAAGTAATTGAAAGATTGCTGCTGTATACCTCTTTTTCTCCTGTGCTTATTTGTTTGCCCTGTTCAGTGGGTTCTTTCCATTCTCATTCATGGAGTTGTGGTCATTTTGATCCTTCTCTCAAATATCTTTTAGTAGTCTGTGTAGGGTTGGCTTTGTCGTCATGAAATTCTTCGGTTGTTCTTTGTCATGGAAGTATTTCACTTCTCCATTAAACTTGAAAGGGAGTTTTGCAGGCTATATCTATCTGGATTGGAATTTGTTTTCTTGCAAGACTTGTATTACTTTGCTCCATGCACTTTTTGGCTTTATGGTTTGTAAAGAGAAATCTGCCATTATTCTGATGGGTTTTCCTTTAAATATGATCTGTTTCTTCTCTTTAGTGGCTTTTAGCATACTGTTCCTGTGCTGAATTTCTGGGAGCTTGATTATTATATGTCTGGGTGAGGTTTTAATTGGGTTGATGTTATTTGGAGTTCTATATGCTTCAGTTAACTGAATGTCAAATGGTTTCCCCCTATTTGAGAAGGTTTCTGCTATTACTTCTGCCCATATTCTTTTTATATCATTTGTATTAACTCTGTTTTTCTCATTGATGCCTATTACTCTTACATTGTTCATCTTTTTTTTTTTTTTTTTATTTTATTTTAGGGAAAGGTCTCCAGAGTGTCCAGGTTCTCACTACTAGATCAGATTTGTAGTGATTCTCCTACTTACAGCCTCCCAAGTGCTGGGATTATAGGCATATGTCTAGCCCTAATTGGCATTTCAGCACACCCCAGGAGTGGGGCCAGCATGACAGGCCCAGGGACCAAACCCCTGGCCCCTATGCCTGCTTGCAGGTGCTTTAATCCACTAAGCTATTTAGCCATCCCACGTTGTTCATCTTTACATCATCTTTCAGATGTTGAATTATTTTTTCCTGCATCCTACTTGGTTTTAAGAGAACTTTTCCTTCCTTTTCACTAGCTGCAATGGTGCCTTCAAGGTCTGAAAGTCTATTTTCACATTCAAACGGTTTTGCAAGCTTGTGATTGAGGTTTTAATTTCCTGTACATCACTTTGAACCTGCTTCATGTATTCAGTTTCTTTCCTATATTGCTCATTCAAGGATTCCATCATTTTTATATTCTCTATTTTTTTTTTATCAGTGTCTTCTTTAGAAGCACTTGGTAATTCTTTCATCATAGTTTTCATTACTTTTTTTACTTCAGAAATTATTCTGATTTCCTCTATGCCTTTCTACAGTTGTTTCTTAACTTCAGATGCTATTATTTCAGAGATTTCAGGTGTGTGATTTCCAATTTCTTCTGTGCTACTGTCACCTGCATTTGTTCTGGGTGGGCTTGCGCCCTGAGGATGCATTTTGCTCCTTTTCTTTGTCATTTTGCGTAGCACTGCCTTCTGACCATTGGTGTAGAGCTTTGGTGCAGTTATTACCTTAGCACCAGGTCCTGATTGACCAAGTTCAAACTCATGCATGTAGGTATGGCTTGGGTCTGGCTGCTGTGCTCCACTTCTTCCTACTGCAGCCTTTGGAAGTGAACCCACTGTACCACTCTGGTGAGATACTCTGCTCCTGGATCAGCTGGCTGGGTCTTGCCTCTAACCTCTCTGCAGGGAGTTTTTCCACAGGGCTCTACACTGGACCTGTCTGATGGAAGAAGTTCCTTACGTATGCCTGGCCTGGGTGCTGGCTGGAATGAGAATCCAGCAGATTGGAAGGAGGTCCCCCATCAGCGGCCAGCTCCCTACCACACACCCACACACTGGGCCTGGGCGCTGGCTAGAGTGAGGATCCAGTGGGCTGGCTGGGGGTCCCACTCACACACCAGGCCTAGGCACTGGCTGGAACGAGCTAGGCTTGTTTCTTACTTTTTTTTTTTTTTTCATTTATGTATTTGGTACAGGCTCTCATTACACAGCTTAGACTCATAGTGGTCCTCCTGTTTTCGATCTTGCCAACACTGGGCTTGTTCCTTGTTATTTTTAAGAGATCTTTCCTTTCCTGGTTACTAACTTCACCTCTGTCTTTAAGGTCTGAAAGTCTATCTTCATTTTCATTTCAATAGTTTTGCCAGCTTTCAGTGGAATTTTTAATTCCCTGGATATCTGTTTGAATGTTTCATGCATTCTACTTCTTTCCTATATTGTTCATTCAATGTGTCCATCATTTTTGTATTCTCCTCTTTTTTTTTTTTTTTTAAAATCTATGTCTTTTGAGGATTGTTGCTGGCAGCATGAAAAGGAGAACTGGAGAAAAAAGAAGAGAAGCTGTAGGGAGCTGTTGTTTCTCCTGGAGGAGTTTTTTTATGCTGGTTTTCCTGATGAACACAGCTATTCTCATTGGCAGAAGAGCTCATGATCTTATTGTCACTTATATAATGGCCATGCTTGACTTTGGGGGAGCTCTGGTCCTTACTTTCTGGCTCTAGAGTGGAAGATATTTCATTGTTCAGTGTTCTGGAAAAGCTTGATATGGGCTGATGGGGACTCAGCTGTTCTCATAATCAGAGGAGCGCAGTACCTCATTGTCACTGAGAATGGCTGTGGCAATTTTGGGGGGAGCTCTGGTTCTTACTTTGAGAGTCACTTCCTGGATCCAGTGAAGATCTCTCAGCCTGTTGGCACTAATCCTTCATCCCACTGGGGCAGACTTCTTGAATTTCCACTGATGAACTTTGGTTCATCACAGATGTGTTTTTCCCAGCACAGATCCTTGAAACTGACTCATGTGAGACATTGTCATGGCCTCTAGGACTCAGGCTGGACTCATGGGGAGCACTACTATGGGCTCTAGGTCTTCAGCTGGACTCATGCAGGATGTTACTATGTGATCCAGGCCCTCCGGTGGGTGCTTTTGGTCTTTAATGTGTGGACAGATTCCCTGCATGCTCTTTGTATATGACTCTTGGTGTGACTACTATAAAATAATTATTTTATTTTATTGAAGAACAAATAGCAATGAGTTTCAAATCAAATTAGTAGGACAGATTCAATAATTAATACATTGTACATTGTTTTCTTTTTTTGTGTGTGTGTGTCTTTTTGAGACAGGGTCTCACTATGTAGTTCAGGCTGGCCTTAAGCTCACTTTGTAGCTCAGGCTGGTCTCGAACTCACAACAATCCTCCTGCCTCAGCCTCCCAAGTGCTGGTATTACAGGCATGCGCCACCACGCCCAGCCTGCACATTGTTTTCATAGTGACTTTTTGTTGTATAAAATAATTCTGTAAATTATGCATCCCATATTGTTTCACTTGCAAACCTTCACTACAAAACAAGTTCAAGGTCTGGCTTTGATTCCTGATACCAAAAATAAAAAATGAATGCTGGAGGGGCTGTGAAAAAAGAACCCTCTCCACCTTTGGGAATATAGACTGGTGCAGCCACTATGGAAATTAATATGGAGATTCCTCAAAAACTAGGATTAGAGGTTCCATTCAACCCATTTACTCCCCTCCTGGGTATCTTCCCAGAAAAATTAAAAACGTCACACCACAGTGACATAGGTGTTCCCATGTTTATAGCAGTACAATTTGTCGTAGCTAAATCTTGGAAACAACCCAAATGTGCACCTACCCAGGAAGAGATAAAAAAAAGATGTGATCTTTATATACAATGGCGTAGTACTGAGCCATAGAGCAGGATACACGGGTGACTTTTGTATGTGAATGGATGCAACTCAAGACCATACTCATAAGTGAAATAAGCAAGATGCATGTGTGTGAACATGATATTGTCTACCTGTGTGAGAAGCTGAAAGAGTAAATAAGATCCAATAGATACTGTAAAATGGGAAGAAACTCGGATATGAGAAAGGAGGAAAGAAGGAAAAGAAAAGATACATACATACATGCATACATACACACATACAAGATAGTTAAGATAGTTATGTTACTAATTTTTCTTAGTTAATTGAAATGAAATGTTTGCGCTAAGATTGTTTGGATAAATAATTGCTTATAACTTGTACTCTAACTAATTTAAAGATAACACTACCCAAATAAAAATATAATATTACACAATGTATTATTCATTGTTAGTCTCCTATTATATTGTTTTGAAATTTTGTTTTTTCCTTTTGTTTCTGTCTTTGAAAAAGAAATAACTAGTACTTGGCACCTCCACTGTATTACAGTATTCCCATAGTAGCTGAGGAAATGAGCCACAGTATGTGGATATAGGAACTCGGGGCATAGACCCCCTAGGAATTACCAGTTTCACAAAGCACAGTTTAATAAGTGAAAGTAAAAGAAATTTGAATGGAATAATGCAGTTTGGGTATTGTTACTTTTATTTCTATAAATTAAGAAATTGGTGTTTCTGGTTGAAAAAGAGTAACACTGCTCAAATAGGATGACTGAGTTAGAGAGAACTCAGATCCTGGGCTTGGAGGGACCACTTCACAAGTCCTTCCTGCTTCCCGTCCGTTCACACCGGGCCCGAGGCGTATCCAGCCAGTGGTGGGGTGACCGAGAAGCCTCTGGGTGCAGTGCAGTGACTGCCAGCTGCTGGTGCCCTAACATTTCAGAGAGCAGGCCACGCCCACCCCGTGTGCAGTGTGTGGCTGGTAGCAGCAGGGTGGCTGAGGCATCCAGGGCTCCCTCCTGCCCCCTCTCAGCTCTGCAAGGCCTCTGGAGATGTGAGGTGCGAGAAGAGGATGTAGGGCACTTCCTGGCAACCTGGAAAGTGACAACTAAGCAGGGCATGGTGGCCCTAATGCCAGCACTCTGGGAGGCTGGGCCAGCAGGAAGCAAAGTTCAAGTCCAACCTGGGCAATTGAGAGACTAAGCAAGACCCTCTCTCAAAATTAAAGTTAAAAAAAGAAAGAAAGAAAGAAAGAGCTGGGGATATAACAATGCAAAGCCCTGAGCTCAAAGCCCTGATACCACCAGCAGCAGCACGCACAAACTAACAAACAACTCTAAACTGACCACGGCCCTGACACAGTAGGGCCAAGGCCACTTGGCTTACTCCCTGGGAAGAGGTGTTTGGGCAGGGCCAGCAAGCTTACTTTGCCAATAGCCTCATTCCCAAAGGAAAGGACCACACGTAATTTGTTCTGCTAAGCAGTTATGTACTGAAGAAATGCACAAGCGGCAACTTCTGTCATCTGCAAGAACTCATGTTTTGAAGGTAGCTTGTGCCAGTGCATTGCTGGAATCCTGTAAAATATCAAATAAACCTATAAAAGAGCAGAGATTCCCCCCCTCAGTCCCAGTGAGACAAATCTACCTTTCAAACTTATTTATTTATAATTGTTTTGCAGGGCCAGGAATCAAACCCAAGGCCTCAAGTGTGCTGCCAAGGCATTTTACCATTGAGCTGCTATACCTCAGACCCCTGCAGTCAGAATAGGAATCTAGGTTTTCCTCAGATACTTTTCCAGATACTTTCCTGATGAGAACAAAGAAGGAGAAGCAGATGGGAAGGATTTAGAGCTGGATAAAGTTAGAGTAACCCCAAACCCTGCTTGTGCTACACCTTTCACTTAGGCATTGGTGACTCTGGTAAAGTGGGTTTCCAGGGAAGACCAGGTCAGCAAGGTCATTTCCTCTGTTCAAGGTCATTAAGCTATGAAGGAGCTAAACTGGAATCAAAAATAGATGTAGGTTGAGGAGATAGCCCAGCTGCCTAAGCGTCTGCCTGGCAAGCATAAGGTTCTGAGTTTGATTCCTGGTCAAAAAAAAAGATGTAAGCTGTCTTAATTATTGTGATTAGCTAATGCAGTCCTGATACAGGGGGACTAAAATGCTATGCACCGATGCCATTGAATAGTAATGGAACTTGGTTCTTGGGAAGGGAATGATTCTATTGATACAGCGTTCCTCCTAGTGTTGTCATAGAAAGGTTTTGGCCAGGCAGCTGCATGCCACAGTGTCCTCATGTACAACACCAGGGTTGGGTTGAAAGGTTTCCAAGGCTCATTTCAGCTCCAGTGTACCATGAGTTTCCCAGGGTAGCAGAGTCAGACACTCTCAGGGATGACAAGGTGCATATACAGGGGAGGGGTCAAGCAGTACCAGGGAGCAGAAGGGCCTGGGCATTCACCCCAGTCTCTTCACCAAGCCTGGCTCCTTCCTGGTGCTCTCCAAAGGACAGCCTCTGTGTCACCCACTCGAGCACTGCCACAGAAGCCTGTCCTTCCATGGGATTTATTGTTCGCAGTTCCAGTGATAGTCGGGATGTCTTATATCACGTATGACTATGTTCTGCTTCACTCGCCACTGGGATTCTCACCGGGCGGCATCGCTCTGTGCTCTCTGCCTGCCTCCTTCTGTGCTCTCCTCACCACTCACCTTCCTGCCACAGGAGAGAAGCCTGTGTGTGTGGTGCTCTTGCTTCCACCCTGGAAGCAGTGCCTGCTGCTGTCCTAGGGTGTGCTGTGGATACCAGGCACCTGCTCCCCGAGCTCCTGCCTGCCTGAGCCCCGGCTCTCTGGCTCCCAAGCCTTGCCTGTCCATGCTCCTTTTGCCTGGGATGCTGTTTTGTCAGCTCAGCGCTTCTGTATCGCAGCGGATTTCCCTAGCTGTTGTGTCCAGTGATTTTACCCGACCATCTCCCCACCCAGATAAAGCAGGGCTAATCTCTGGCATTTGTGCATAAGGAAATTGAGTCAGAGAAAGAGCCAATGACTTCTGGAAGGTCATACAGTGTGAGCCAAATTTAGAACTAACATCTAACTCTCCATACTCTGAAAATCCTATCTTCTTTCAAAAATGTTTATTATGAAATTATTTGCACTTAATGCTTGCAGCAGGACTGGGGTTTTGTTGTTCCTCCCATTTTGCAGATAATAAAGTTAAGTTTACCTAGAAAGATTCCAGAGCCACTTACATTGGAATTGGCTCAAATACCTGTGTAATTGACAGCTTCCAACCAGCCTGTGAACATGCCTATAATCTCAGAGCTCAGGAAGGCTGAGGCAGGAGAATCACTAGTTTTAGCTCAACCTGGACAACTTAGTTGCTTAGTGAAAAATCTGTCTCAAAATGAAAAATAAAGCAAAAGGGCTGGAGATGTAGGTCAGTTCAAAGACTGGGTAAAATCTTCAGGACCTAAAATAGAATAGAATAAAATAAAAACAAGAACAAAATCCAAGGGCCAGTCAAATAGTGCAGCAGATTAAAGCACCTGCAAGCAGGTGTAGGGGCCAAGGATTCCATCCCTGGGCCTGCCGTGCAGGCCCTGCCCCTGGGGCACGCTGAGACAGCAACTGAGACTGGGCATGGTGGTGCGTGCCAGTAATCCTAGTGGGTGGATCACTACGAGTCCAATCTAGTAGTGAAACCCTGAACACCCTGTAGACCCTTCCCAAAAACAAAAACAACAACAACAACAACAAAAAAAAACAAAATCCAAAACCCTCTGTGGATGTGTCCACCACATTCTTGGTAGCTGGGGCTGAATAGGCCCCAGAATCCATGTTTATTTTGTTTTGTTTTGTGTGTGTGTATGTGTGTGTGTGTGTGTGTGTGTGTGTGTGTGTGTAAGGCACAGGGGCTCACTATGCAGCATTGAACCTGGGTCCTTCTGCTTGCCTAGGCAGGTACTTAGACCACTAAGCTATCTCTGTGGCCACCAAAAGCCCTCTTTGAATGAGCAGCATTGCACAGCACTTTTGACCTGCAGTCCAGTTTGAGCTCCTAGGCCCTATGGTAAGCAGGCTGTAGGTGGCTCCTACAGGGCTGGGCAAGGTCGCCTGCTGCGGCCACTCCTCTCTGAGGTGGACACACCACGGTGGCCAAGAGAGTTGCACACAACCATGCACCTGGGTCTCACATCTGGGCCCAGGGCACTGCATGGCCTCAGTAGAGAAGCCAGGCAGCTGCAGTAACTCAGGCAGAGTTACTGGCCTGCGCTTTGGCAGAGTGGCTGCTTGCAGCCCGGAGCTCCTGGCCTGGTGACAATGCCTTGGCTGGATGCAAGTGAGTGACCATGGTGGAGCATTTTCTGGGCTCCTGGCTAAGGTCATTACCTTGTGACATCAGGCCTGTCCTCTTAGTGATGTGCAAGGGCTCATGACAGGCCAGTGGACACCGTGTCTGTGCTCCTACCCTTCACCTAACATGGCCTTCTGCTAAAAGCTGTTTTTCAGCTGTTATTTTTGTGTGCCCAGCATAGTGCCTACAATTCAGAACTAAAATGACTTAAATGAACTGCACAGCATTTTGTAGAATGCTGAAAATAAACTGCATCATATCCTACAAGTTGTATTTAAAAAAAAGTTGCATAAAAAAAGAGAAAGAGTTCTTAGAGTAAGCACGTATGTTTATCTCTTTCTTATTAACTAATTTTTATGGTACATTTTTGATACACATAACAATCACATTCATCATGGGGAATTTATACCTGCACATGATATAACTTGATTTTTTCCCCCATTCCCCTATCTCCTCTTCAGTCCCTCTCCCCTTTTTTCCCATTAGTCTTCTTCTCTCTGTCTTCCTTTCCTCTCCCCCTTCCCTGTTCCCCTTCTCATTTTAGCGTTTTCTTTCTATTTCACAATATGTTATACAGTTTTGTCCTTATTTACACTTTCAGTTCCTCACACCACTGAAACAATACAGTGTTTACATGTGTGTGTCTGAAGAGATGCAGACCTTCTATTCCAATTTTCTGACAGTTTTTTTTCTTTTTATGATGAATGGATGTTGAACTTTGTAGAAACAGCAAATAAATACTTGAAAAATTTTGAACATCACTGATCATTTGTGAAATGGAAATTAACACTGAGATTCCATCTCACTCCAGAAAGAGTGGCTTATCCTAATGAAGTTAACCAATACCAAAGGCTGGTATGGTCTTAAACTGCGTCCATTTACCTAGAAATGTGTCATGTTTATCTTTCTTTACAACAGAGTGGCACTCTATCATAAAAAGCCCCTATACTTTCTTGATCCATTCATCAGATAGTGGGCACTGGGCCTGTTTCCAAGATTCAGCTATTACATGCTGTGCTACTATCAACACGGGTGTACCTACCTCACTGTGGTCTGACACCTTTAAATCTTTGGGGAAGATTCCAAGATGGATAATAGCTGGGTTGGAGTGTTCAGTCCTAGTTTTTTTTTGAGGACTTCCACAGTGGTTTTACCAGTTCACACTCCCATAAACAGTAGGGAAGGGTCATTTCACCACAAATCCTGCCAGCCTTTGGTATTGGTTGACTTCATTAGGATAGTCACTCTTCCTGGAGTGAGATAGAATCTTAGCGTTGTTTTAATTTCCATTTCTCAAATTATCAGTGATCAAAAATTTTCAAATATTTATTTGCTGTTTCTACAAAGTTCAACATCCATTCATCATAAAAAGAAAAAAAACCTGAGTGGCATTCTATTCCAATCAGAAAATTGGAACAGAAGGTCTTTATCTCAATCTGATAAAAGTCATTTATGACAAACCAATAACCAACATCATACCAAATGGACAAAAACCTGAAAGCTTTCACTCTAAAATCAGGAACAAGACAAGGATACCAACTATTACCACTAATATTCAATTTAATTTTGGAAACATTAGCCAGAGCAATTACACATGAGGAAAAAATGAAAGGAATAAGAATAGAAAAGGAAGAAGTTAAATTATCATTATTTGCAGATGACTACAGAGAAGACCCCAAGAAGTCCACCAAAATATTTATAAATATAATAACCAAATTCAGTAGTATAGCTAGGCAAAAAGTCAACACTCAAGAATCAATAGTTTTCTTGTATATGAGTAACAAACTCATTGAGAAAGAAATTAGAGAAACAACATCTTCACCATAATATATATATATATATATATATATATATATATATATATATATATATATACCTAGGAATCAGTTTAACAAAAGATATAAAAGATCTATACCCTGAAAATGAAAAGCTATAAAAAAGGAGATTGAAGGGAATATCAGAAAATCAAAAAATATCCCTTGGTTTGGGTGGGAAGGACCATATAGTGAAAATGGCCATACTTCCAAACTGTTATACAAGTTTAATGTGATTCTGATCAAAATTCTTGGAACTCTTACCTAAAATACCTAATAGAATTAGAGAAAACAGTCCTAAAATTCACTTGGAATCAGAAGAGACCTAAACTAGCAAAGGCAACTGTGGGCCACAAAGGCAAGGTGGGGGGCATCGCAATCCCTCACTTGAAATTATACTATAAGGTTACTGTGATAAAAACAGCATGGTGCTGGGAGGGAAGCCCAGACTCAAGGGTCATGGAGCAGATTAAAAGATGCAAAAACTCCTCCAGACATGCTCAGTCACCATATTTCTGATGAAAGGTGCTAAATACCTTTCAGTGGCAGAAAGCCTTTTTAATAAATGGTGCTGGAAAAACTGGCTTTCCAGATTCTGAAGATTAAAACTAAAATCATATCTTTTAACCATGCACTAAGTTAAAATCAAACTGGATCAAAGATGTAGCTATTAAAACAGAAACACTAAATCTTTTTTTTTTTTTTTTTTTTTTTGTCTTTTTGAGACAGGGTCTCACTATGCAGTTCAGACTGGCCTTAAGCTCACTTTGTAGCTCAAACTGGTCTCAAACTCACAGCAATCCTCCTGTCTCAGCCGCCCGAGTACTGGGATTACAGGCCTGCGTCACCATGCCTGGCCAGAAACACTAAATCTGCTGGAAGATAGAATAGGTAGAACTCTTAAAGACACTGGTTTAGGCAAAGACTTTATGGACCAAACCCTAATGGCTCAGGAAACAGTACAAAGAATCAATAACTGGGATCTCAATTTACTAAAAAGATTTTGCACAGTGAGAGAAACCAACACAGTGATGAGACAACATACTCTGTGTGTGTGTGTGTGTGTGTGTGTGTGTGTGTGTGTGTGAAATGCTTGCCAGCTTTTCCTAAGACAAAAGACTCCTATCTAGAATATAGAAAGAACTCCCAAAAAATCATTCCCCTCAAATTTAAGGACCCAATACAAAAATGGACATCTGAAAGGAATACTTGTGTATCTCTTTTTGCTTGAAATCTATTGGATTTATTTATTTATTTATCTATCTATCTTTTGAGCAGGTCTCAATATGAAGTTTAGGCTGGTCTTGAGCTCATTTTGTAGCCCAGGTTGGTCTTGAACTTGTAATGAGCCTCTTGCCTCATCCTCCCCAGTGCCAGGGAAAGATGTGTGCCACCATCCCTGAATAATCTATACACACACACACACACACACACGCACACACACACGCGCATACACACACACAAATTCCTAGTTGGAAGCATCTGGCTGCTTAGAATCTTATTCAGTTTGCTTTAGAAGATTTGGAGACAGGATCTGCCACTTCATTCCCTAAATTCTCTCTGCCTCATTTTGCTCAGGAAAACAGGGGCCATCATAATCCCTTCCCAGCTGTCTGTGGCGACAGCTCCAGGAGAGAACGCAGCCCTGAAGGCAAGCTAGGGTACAGAAGTTGCCTCTGCTGTCAGTAATTGTTCCTCTTCTTTGGCACATGCAGTCTGGATTTGTCGCAATCAGTCTCTTTGCCCTCATGTAGAAGGAAAAGCCCCTGCAGGAGTCTGTGCAGGACAGTCTGTGGCAGCAGCTCTAAGTATATGTCCACCAATGAAGCCTGAGAATGGTTGCACACACCAGTAACCCCAATATTTGGGAGGCTGAGGCAGGAGGACAGGATGGAAAGTTCAAAACCGGTTGGTCAAGTAGTATAACAAAATTTCACCTCTAAGTAAATAAATACACTAGAAGACTCAGAGATATAGGGTACACTTAAAGGGTACACACAGTTAAGCCCCCAAATTAATCCCACATATATCTGTATAATTTATAGTTGTCTGACATGCATTGTGAATATTCCAAAATATTATAACCTTCTCATTCAGACTTGTGATTATAGGTTGCTTAAAGATACCCTCAGCCAAGTGTGGTGGGACACACCTGTCATCCCAGCACTTGGTTGGCTGAGGCAGGAGGATCACTAAGAGTTAGAGACCAGCCTTAAAACATGGGGGCTCCCATGGTTGGCCAGATAGCTCAGTGTCTAGAGCTCCTGCTTAGGGACATTTAGGCAAGCTCAGGGACTGAGGTTCAGTCCCAGGCACCACAGGCCGCACCAGTCCTGCCCCTAGGGTGAGCTGAGCTGGACACCAAAATCAAAGCAGAACAACAACAACAAAACATGGGGGGAAAAACAGAAAAATATAGGACACTACTGGGTCTGAGTACAGACAGGGACGGGCCACCCAGCCTCTATTTCTCCTTTGCTTTGTTTTGTTTTGTCGTTTTGAGATAGGGTCTCATTATATAGTTCAGGTTAGCCTTAAGCCCCTGGTGCTCCTCCTGGCTCAGCCTCCGGACTGGGATTACACTTGCGCACCACTGTGCCCAGCTCTCTGCTTCTTCTCCCAGAATCCTCTGAGTCCATGAGGACCCAGCTCTGCCACCACCAGCTCCATGTGGTGCCCAGGTCCCTCCTGGGATGGTTCTAGAATGGCCCTGCTTCCTGGGGGAGATTCTGTGGCCACATGGATCAAGGCCTAGAAGGTAGTTGGGCTTTTGTGACAGGAATTCGTAGTTGTGGCAGGCACAGTGAAAGGACAAACAAGGTCATCAGAGGGATACAACTCAGACAATCCACGTTCACGCTGCTCTGGAGGTCTTCTAGGGGGTAGGGAGAGCAAGCCCACACAGTAACGGATAGCTGGAGCAGATGGCGCTGCTCAACTTGAATTCGCTCTTCTTACAGGGAGGGAGAGTTGCAAGGCTACAGGGGGCCTTTTCTTTTTCAGGCTGAACAATTTAGGGTCTTGATGAGCCCTTGTCTCAAAGTAAAATAATAAGCTAAAAAGAGCTACAGGTATAGCTCCGTGTGAAGGTTCTAGGTTCTATTCACAATGCCTCAAAACACATTTGTTGAACAAAAAGGAGTGAGCTTAAGGCCAGCCTGAACTGCATAGTGAGACCCTGTCTCAAAAAAAAAAAAAAAAAAAAAAAAA
>PVKA01043473.1:0-16735 GCA_004027165.1 Ctenomys sociabilis | reverse complement strand
TTTTTTTTTTTTTGTCTTTTTTGAGACAGGGTCTCGCTATGCAGTTCAGGCTGGCTTTAAGCTCACTTTGTAGCTCAGGCTGGTCTCGAACTCACAACAATCCTCCTGCCTCAGCCTCCCGAGTGCTGGGATTACAAGCATGCGCCACCACGCCCGGCTCTAACTTTGGACCTTTGTAAACTGAAAAAGCAAGTTACTGGGATCACATTAAATAAATGCCTTAGAAAATAGCTATCACAAGGGGCCGGGGAGATAGCTCAGTGGAATAAATGCTTGTCTGCCAAACACAAGGTCCTGAGTTCAATCCCTGGTATCCCAAAAAACAAAACAAAACAGAAAATAGCTATCACTAGGTTGCCTTTTTCTTTTTTTGGCAGAACCAAGATTTGAACTCAGGGGGCCGGGGAGATGGCTCAGTGGAGTAAGTGCTTCCCCTGGCAGGCACAAAGGCCTGAGTTCAATCCCGGTTCTACAAAAAAAAAAAAGAATTGAACTCAGGCCCTTGCGCTTGACAGGGAACTGCTTATTCCACTGAGCCATCTCCCCAGCCCCTAGGTTGCCTTTTATGTCTCTGGTTTTTTTTGGTCATAAGAAATATCCTTATGAATTTTGCTTTCATATCTGCTATTCAAACAGTCTTGATTACTTTATCATATCACTTACTCTTTCCCAAGTCCCAAAAGAAAGAAGCTAACTTTAGAACTTAGTGACAAAGAAAAAGCAAAACTATGGTTTTCTCCTCTGATGAACTGATTCCTTTCAGATGACAAAAATCTGTTCAGCATGTCCTTTGCTGTTTTGCCCTGAAATCCTGGAAACTTAGGACTAAATTTCAAATTCAGTTATGATCATGTTTAACTCCAAAATAATTATGATCTAAGTTGGGTTTTTTTTTTTTTTTTTTTTTTTTTGGCAGAACCAGAGAATTGAACTCAGGCCCTTGCACTGGCCAGGGAAGCACTTATTCCACTGAGCCATCTCCCCAGCCCTTGATCTAAGTTTTTTTGGACCTATTTTTTTGTTTTGTTTTCTTTCTTTTTTTTTTTTTCCCCGGTGGAACTAGGAATTGAACTTAGGTCCTTGTGCTTGCCATCTCCCTAGCCCTGTTTTGTTTTGTTTTGACAGGGTCTCACTGGAGCTCCTTGCTATCCTCCTGCATGTGGGACTACAGTCATACACTACCTTGCCAAGGTTGCACCTAACATTTAATATCTAGTTTTGTACCTTATTGTAAACCTCCTTTATATCCTTTGGGAAAACATATGGACTAAAAATAAACAACATGTGCTAGCCAAGTGGTAGAGTGTGTGCACAAGGCCCTGGTTTGTATTCCAAGATTTGAAAGAGAAAGAAAAGACAAATGCAAAAAGACATGATCTGTCATGATTGTTGAAGAATTTAGAGAACTGAAAAAGATTCAGAAAAAAAGTAAAAGAAAAAGAGCGCCGGGGAGATGGCTCAGTGGAATAAGTGCTTCCGTGGCAAGCGCAAGGGACTAAGTTCAATTCCCGGTTCCGCAAAAAAAAAAAGGGGGGGGGGAATGGACTGGAGATAGTGGGAGATAGCATCCTATCGTCTCTAACTCAAATATTGGGTACAGTGATTGCACATATGGCTTAATAGAAGAGGGTACTCTATCTGAAATTTGAACTGTTCTGGACTATCCATCACAAAGAGATGTTGAAGATGGATGGATCCCGAGACTGGGTCAATATATATGAAGTTACAAAAGAGCTTTAACCTTTTTTTGGAAACCATATCTATCTGACGATCTATTGTAAGTACTAGAACTGCTCTGCAGGAAAATACAAGGGCATAGTTTTTAAAAGCAGAATCTTCCAGAGTTCTACCCATTCTTCCACACGGTATTCTCCAGGTGGCACTATTTGTAGGGCATCCAGACAGTCCTGAGGAAGAAGTGCTTGAGTTGCCCTGACAAACAGGTAGACTGACAAATCAGCTATTGGGGGAATTTCCGGAACCACTCTTGGATGGTTTAAAGCACCAGGTTATTTTGTTTGTCTTAACCTCTTTTTATATAACAAACCTATCTTAAGGTGTGGGTTATCTACATCCACAAATTCACCTCTCCTCAATTTTTGCCCACTAATACCCATTCTTAGGTAACCATTTATGCTTAAGTGCAGATTTCCCTGGACCTTGAGAAAGGCCAGTGATGACCTTTGAGAATCGCCCTTCTATCTTATGGACAGGAGCCTCACAGAACCAAGTTACAGAGCCAGGAGTCCCCTGACCCTCGCAGGCCACCTCAATCCTTCCACCGCCTCCCTTCCCCCACGCCAGCGCCCCGCAGGTGCGAAAACCTAAGGGGCCACCCGCGTTAACCCTCCGGGCGTGGGGGATGGGCGAAGGCGAGGGTGGGGGCCTTCCCGAGGTTGCCTGGCGACCACGCTCTCCGCCCAGATCGTTCCACTTCCTCAGCTAGGGTGCCGCGAGCCGGGCGGCGGACAGATCTCCCGGAGGGGCCCTCTTCCGGTTCCCCTCCTCTGCCGGGCGGTGGCGGCTGCCCGTGACGTCACAGGAGGCGGAGTTAGCGTCGCTGCCGGGTGCTGGAGGCGCCATTGGACCCGGCTTGGCTGGCGAGCCTGGCTGAGGAGCCGGAGCTTGGGCCGCAGCTGTCTCCGCGTCGGCTCCTGGTCCCTGGTTCCTCAGCGACATGGCGTGCGGGGCGACACTGAAGCGGCCTATGGAGTTCGAGGCGGCGCTGCTGAGCCCCGGTTCCCCGAAGCGACGGCGCTGCGCCCCTTTGCCCGGCCCCACTCCGGGCCTCAGGCTCCCGGACGCTGAGCCGCCGCCTCTTCAGACGCAGACCCCGCCGCCGACTCTACAGCAGCCCGCCCCGCCCGGCAGCGAGCGGCGCCTTCCAACTCCGGGTAACCTGCGCTGCAGCGGGCTTGGCAGGAAGCCAGGCTGAGGCTTTGGAGGGTGGGGGTGGAGAGGGTCGTGAACTCGGGGCGATTGCACCCAGGGACCACTTCTTTGCCTTGAGAAAAGGGAACTGGGGTGCCGCTGGGCCTGGTTGCTTCCGGAGATTGGAGACATCCGGGAAAGGGTAGTGGCCTCACTCTGTCAGTTTTCGGTTTTCCTGAAGCTGGAGAGCCGGGATGGAGTGGGCACCAAGAAAAAGAAGTGAATACCCTGGGCCTCTCGGGGCCCCTGAAACCCCTCCTGCTTCGGCTGCACTGGCAGCCTTGCAGATCCATTGGGCCATGGAAAATTGGATTCTGCTCACGAACCCGGCCTTAAGGGGGGCGGGTGACTGAGAAGGGGCGTGAGTGTTTGCCTCTCTGTAAGGTAGCTGGTAGGGAGACCTGATTCCAGATGTCTTTAGGGACCGAACACTGATGCAAAAAAAAATCATAGTATCCAATTTCAACCTGACCATTTCTAAAAGGCACTAGCCATGTTTTATTGTATGGCTATTGTTTTGTACCATATAAGGCTTGAAGTCTGTAGATCGTTAGCAGGAATTTGAGATTCCTTCAACATACAGAGGTTCTGGTGGCAGGAATTCAACTATCTGTAATACAGGCAGTGTTCTTCGATAAGGCATTCCACTTCGGCCAAGGAAAGAAAAGGGCCGGTATGACAGTAGATAGCTATCATATTGCAGTAGTGGAGGGGGAAGTGCATTAGCATTAATATTCGCCAGTTTTGAAGGGCTCTCAGAAATGAGAGGCTTTCAGAAAAGAATTTTGGCGAGTCATTTTTGTGTGTGTTTGCTGTTTCTTAAGCAAACAGAAATCCCCTTAGAATACTATTTTTTTCCTCACTTTTTCAACTCCCAGTGCCTTTAAGCTTTATTTTCTCCTTCCTCTTCATATCCATAATTCAAATTTCAGGCTCCAGTTCTCACACCAAGATTCCTGTAACCAGGCAGTGTCCCAAACTTTATTCTAGTTTGTGTTTTCATCTTTATCTTGTAATTCTTTTTTTGCTTTTGTTTATTTGAGGAAAGAGTCTCACTGTGCAGTTCAGGCAGGCCTGGACAACTCACTACATAACACAGGCTGGCTTTATATTTGTGGTGATCCTCCTGCTTCAGCCTGCTGAATGGCTGGAATTACAAGCATGTGCCCTGGAATTCAAAGAGTTTACTGGTTGTGTCTCACCGGGCTGAGCTTTTATGTATTTTCTCCAAACTCCCTCTGCTCTTTCCCTTAGATTCATTTCTTCTTTTTTGGTGGAGCCAGGGATTGAACTCTGGCCCTTATTAAGCTTGCCAGGAAAGCTCTTATTCCACTGAGCTATCTCCCCGGCCTAGATTCATTTCTTAAATAGCCGATCCATTACTTAACCTGCCCCATAAGGAACTTCGTTCTACTTTAAATTGCTCAGCCACTTAATGTTGTATAGCTTTATGCAGAGCAGGCGATAATATTTGGAAAAGTTTCTTGTAAAGAGCCTGAAAAAGCAGGAGGCAGGCAGCCGGTTGTGGTGCACACCTGTGGTCCCAGCTGCTGGGGAGGCTGAGAAAGGGTTGCTTGTGCCCAGGAATTCATTTTGGCTTGAGCAGCACAATGTGACCCCATCTGGAAAAAAAAAAAAAGGAAACATAGTGATCCACTTGGAATTATTTTTGTTCCATTGCTCTTACAGATACCTGAGCATAGTCATATAATCTTTTTGGGTCTCTTATCCATAAAATGAACTAATATTTGCCACATCTACTTTTTGTTGAAGAATTTTTTTTTTTATACAAGGTGTCATTGTGTAGTCCAAGATGACTTCAACTTGCAGTGATCTATCTAGATAGTTGCAAAAAGTTTACAATGTTTGTTTTTGTATATTTGGTACAGGGTCTCAGCCTCCTCAACAGCTGGGACCACAGGTGGTGCCAGGGGTTGAACACTAGTCCCTGCCCTTGCCTAAGCAGGCACTTAGTCTACTGAGCTATCTCAAGCATTGAGTTTTAGGTGGATTTCCAATAGGGTTTGAGACAATTCAGCCCTATGCCTGACAAAGGGCAGAAAACCCTCAAATTAAGAAAAAAATAGTTTGATGCAACTAGACTGTTTCTTTACTTTTTTGTACTGGGGATTGAACTCAGAACCTTATGCTTGTTAGGCAGGTGCTTATGCTGCTGCTGATGCAATTACATTGTAATGGAATTATTAAAATAAATTGAGGTCATTTTTTAGCAATGCATTGATCGGATGGTACATTTAAGAGTTTGTAGCAACCCAGGGACCACACCTGGGTTGCTAAAAGAAAATGCTGGGAACTGCTATAGAATTTTGTGGATGAGCCTAGCCTGATAGAACTCAGGAGAATAATCTTAAATAATAAGATATAAGGATTTGGGCCAGCCAAATAGGGCCAGGGGTTCAATCCTCAGCTTGCTGTGTCAGCCTGCCAGCCAGCCTCACCCCACTCCGCCCCCAGCTCTTGGGAGGCTGTAAACAGGCAGATCAGTAGGAGTACCATCTAGTAGTGAGACTGAACACGTGGTAGAACCTTCTGTAAAATACCAAAAAGAAAAAAAGATAAAGATTTAATTTTTGTCCACTGTTTAAAAGAAATATACTTCTTTTGTTTGTGTTTTGGCAGAACCGGGGATTTGCCAAGGAATTTTTTTTTTTTTTTTTTTTTTTTTGAGATAGGGTCTTGTTATGCATTACAAGCTGGCTTTGAGCTCACTGTGTAACCTAGACTGACCTTGAACTCACAGTGATCTTACCTTTCCAAATTCTGGGATTACAGGAGTACACCACCACATCTGATTTTTTTTTTTTTTATTTTAATTAAATACTATTTTCTGGTCTTTGTGGCCTTGTTTCTCCTGTGGATACCATATTTAAGTTCATGATTTTGATTTCCTACAAGCTTCAAAGTTGTATCTTTCCATTTGTTCACTTTGCCATACAGGAGGAGGCAGAGGTTTATCAAAGACCTTCTGTTCTCTTGAACATTGTCCTCTTACTTGTCCTTTCTTGTTTGAAGTCACTGCAGCACCTTATATCCTTGTTTGGATCTGGCAAGTTTGCTCTTGAGGAATGATACGTTTTTAAAATGGAGTGTAGACTTCATAAATTCAAAGACCTAAGAATAACAATTTCAAAAAGCACTCATAAAACATTGCTAATACTACATTGTTCCAGTTTTTAGGTGGAGGTTAAGGAGTTTACTTACACGTGAAGCTACTTTTAAGTTCTTGGATGATACTGTTAACTCATTTTGGCATTATTAATTAATCTTTGGTATTTATTCTCACTGAGAGGTACTTGATGTTTATATTGAAGAATTACTAAACATCTTGAATGACTTCTCAAGGTTACAATGACATAGCTAGTCAGAAACAAAGTGGCAGCCAGGCGTGGTGCACCTGGGCTACAAAGTGAGCTCCAGGGCAGCCTAACCTGCTTATGGAGACCCTGTCTCCAAAGACAAAAGAAAAAAGGCAGCAAACAGCAAAGTGGAATTGTTAACAGCTCTTATCACTGACAATATATGGTTATACCAAAGTATGCATTAGAATAAATTGACCTAGGGGGAGAATGATGTAATTTCCTAGGTTTTGTTTTTTTTATTAGGAGACTTTATACTATCTGGAAAGTGAATACACTGTTACACCACAAAATGAAAAACTTGAAAACCACATCCTTCCAAATTCTTTGTTGTCTCTAGACGTGTTTGAGGTAGTTAGTTTTTTGTCTGAGACAGGGGCAGTTAGTTTTTTGTCTGAGATGGAATCACTATGCTGTTGCTGGCCTTGAGCTCACTTCGTAGCCCAAACTGGTCTCCAACTCACAATGATCTTCCTGTCTTGGCTGGGATTACAGGTGTGCACCACCACATTTCCTGGACTGCTTTTAGTAGCATTAGCAAATTTGGTATGTGATTACCCTGTCTCAGTAATAACCTGATTCCAAGTACATTTTGCCTTTAGTAAGATCAGAAAAATCTTATGTAAGCCCTGCTCATCCAATTGAAGCAGTACATTTCAGCTCTTTCCCTGGTCAGTGTTTAAGTTGTATACATAGTAGGTTGGGGGCTTTTTGCTGTTTTGTTTTTTATGTCATTTTCCTCAAAGATCTTATGAGTCCTGTGTGGAACAAATATTTCATTTTTGCCTTGGATGATGATGGTTTCATACCTTAATATTGTAGTGAAAATGTAAAATTAAGACCACAAATAACTCCCTCTTGGGTAAAAGATCTCTTTTACTGTAAATTGTACTAACAACAGATCTGGTCATCATAGCTATAGGGAAATAAATCAAGGGAACTATCTGTAGCATATGCCAAAAGAGCTACTATTCTTTTTTTTTTTTTTTTTTTTTTTTTTTTGGCAGAATCAGGGATTGAACTCGTCTCTTTGCACTTGCCAGGCAAGTGCTTATTCTACTGAGCCATCTCCCTGGCCCCTTTCATTTTATTCTGATGGATTTGTTTTTGGGGGGGGGGTGTAGGAGAGCCTTAAGGGCAGGTCTTGTAAGGCATGAGGTTCTAGGGATCGAACCACAGAATCCTGAGCCTGACTGCTTTGCTTAAGCAGGCACTTAAACTGCCTGGAATCATCTGGTGCTGGGATTATATGCATTGGCCTCCACTCCTAGCTTATGCTGTATGCTGTTGAAACAGTGGGAGCAAGAGCACATTGTCTCTGGGGTATAGAAAAAATGTTTTATACTAGAAGGCCCTGGGGTCAAACCCTGCTATCACCAAAACAAAAAAGTTTATTTGATTAAATTAATAACATGGGAAGGGAAAGAGATTAACATCTGCATACTAAAGAAAATATTTGAGCTCTACTAAAAAGGACTTCTTGCCTCCAACTTCAGAAGAAAGTTTGAAAACAAGACAAAGTGAATGCCTGGCCACTATTCCTGGCCCTGAAGTTTAAATTTGTTTAAAATTAAATTTGTTTCTTTTTTTATTAGAGCAAATTTTTCAGAACATAAAGCAAGAATATAGTCGTTATCAGAGGTGGAGACATTTAGAAGTTGTTCTCAATCAGAGTGAAGGCACTTCAGAAAGCCAGCCTCACTCCTCAGCACTCACAGCACCTAGTTCTCCAGGTAAGCATGCTTTAGTGTGCAAAACCCATTTTAATTAAGTTTGTATATGATACTTATGATTGCTTCCCAATCTAGAGCTGATTTCCTTTAATAAGGTTAGTAAAGTGGATACATTACTGCTTATAAATACTTTCTTTGGTATATATTTTTATGAATCAGAAAGACTTCAAAAGACTTGAATTAATTGTAATTATTGTCTCTTATTTTTGTTGTTATTAGTACATTTGAAATACATAATGATTATTTCACCAGAGTTGGTACATGTACATAATGCATCTTGTTTTTACTTCCTCTTTCCTCTCTTGCTTTCTCTTTATGAGTACTTTTAAACCATAGTCATGATATTGGAAGAGATCTTAGATTAATTTGTGTTCATTTCACCCACATAGTGTAAGAGCATGCTTCTTCTGTATAACTGCAAAGTGTCTATTTGTCACATGTTTGTTTAATTTTAAATTAATTAGAACTGCCTTTTGGATCTGCCATCTGTGGTAGAACCACCACCACCAAGATACAGATTTTTGTTAAAACCCTTTTAAGAAAGATGCTTGAGGTTGATACTATAGAAAATGTAAAGGCCAAGATCCAGGATAAAGAAGGAATTCCTCCTAATCAGCAAAGGCTGCTGGTACACAAGTGAGAGATGAATACTTTGTCTGATTGCAAAAAGTCTGCCCTTCATTTCGTGTAGAGACCCCGTAATAGTGCTGAAAAAGAAAGAAGTCTTACGCCTCTTCCAAGAAGAATAAGCATAAGAGAAAGGTTAAGCTGCCTGTCCTGAAATACTATAAGGTGAATTAAAATGGCCATATTAGTAGTCTTTGTTGAGAGTACCCTTCGGATGAAGGTAGTACTGGAGTTTCATGGCCAGCTACATGGCCAATGTTATCTGACTCACTGCTTCAACACTCTGAAAGACAAGTACAGTAATTATATGAAGACCAGCTGACAACAAAAAAATTAATTAAAATTAATATTTAAACTTCCAGTTTCTGGGCTGGGGATATAGCCCAGTGGCATGAGGGCCTGCGTGGCAAGTGCAGTGTCCTGAGTTTGATTCTGAGTACACAAAAAAATAAAATAAATAAAATAAAATTTCAGTTTTTGCCAGATATGGTGGCACATGCCTGTAATCGCAGCACTTAGGATGCAGAGGCAGAAGTATAGCTTCAAGTTCAAGGCCAACCTGGGCTATATAAGTGAGACCAAGGCTAGTCTGAGCTACTAGCAAGACCCTGTCTCAAAAAAACCAAAAATAAATAAATATAAAATTCTAGTTTCTCAGATGCAGTAATCACATTTCAAATTGTAGTTACCACATGTGTCTGTTGCATTGTGTAAGCAGTTCTAGTACATGTGTTATTGACAAAAATTATTTTGGACAGTATTGCTATATATAACATTGCTCCAAAGTACAATGTTTGGGTTAGAGGAAATCTTCATAATCTGTTTTATGCTTATTTTTTAAATCAGGGTTTGGCTACATGGATCAGGCTTGCCTCTCACTAACCTGGGTTGAACTCAGTTTGTGATCTTTTTATCCTCAGCATTAGAGTCATGAGCCACTACTCCTGGCCCTGCAGTCACTAATTGGGCCAGCTTTCCTTGCCATATCCCTATAAATCTTCATCAAACCCATATTGGAACATCTGCAGTGGTGGTGAATTCTGTCTCCTTTAACTGTAGAGAAATTTGTCCTCACAAAGTGGTCTAGTTTTTTAAAGTTACCTTTCAGAACATAAGTTGGTGTTTGCCTTGAGAAAGAAGGGGAAAGGGAAATGAGAAACTGCATAATGAGTAAGGGTTTTTACTTTTTGGAGTCATGGAAATGTTTGGAACTTCATAAGTATGGTTGCATAATTTTGTGACCATATATTCCAAATGCCACTAAATTGTTTACTTTAAAATGGTAATTTCCCTTCCCTAAAAAAATACCAAAAAAAAACAAAAAAAAAGGTTAATTTGGTGGGTGTGGCGGTATATGCCTATGCTCCCAGCATTTTAGGAAGCTGAGGCAAGAGAATCACCCCAAGTTCAAGGCTAGCCTGAACTACACGTGAGACCCTTTCAGAGGAAACCAAAAGGTTAATTTTAAGGGCTATGGGGATAGCTTAGTGGTAGAGTGCTTGCCTAGCATGCCTGAGACCCTGCATTCAGTCCCCATTGCCACAAAACAGAATTAAATGGTTAATTCTGTGTTAGGTGAATCTTAGCTTAGTAAATTATTATTTATAGGTCTGGGATCAAACCCAAGGCCTTGCACATGCCAAGCAAGTATTATACTACTGAGCTACACTGCCAAACTGTGTGTGTGTGTGTGTGTGTGTGTGTGTGTGTGTGTGTGTGTGTGTGTTTTAATTGTCTCCTTATAACCCAAAGATCCCAGCTCTGGAACCATATCCTTTCTAATTGCTCTTGCACATTACACCTTTGAATAATTATTTCTTGAGATTTTGGTAATAAAATTTAAAGTCATAAACCATGTTACAGATAGAAAAAATGATTATAAATGATGACTGCCTATTCATTTTTTTGTAACCAAATGTAGGGGTATACATCTGTACTTCTAGCACTCTTGGGAGCCTGCAGCAGGAGGATCGCTGTGAGTTTGAGGCCCCAATTGGGCTACATAGCGAATTCAACATGAGCCTGAACTGTCTCAAAAAAAAAGTTCAGAGATTACAGGTGTACTTGGGTTATAGGTGTGTGCCACCATACCTGGCTCAGCCTATATTTCAGGAGGATCAAGAAGCCAGTTGCATTAGCACATGCCTGTCTGTAATCCCAGCTGCTTGGGAGGTTGAGGCACAGTGATCACAGGTTCCATACCAGCTTGTAAAACTCAGCAAGTTCTTGTCTGAAAGGAAAAGGTTGGAGTGAAGGAATGGAATGTAATTTAGCACTCCCTGGGTTCAATCCTCATTACCACTACAAAGAAAAAAAAAAGAATTTGAGAATGTGCTTGAACTTAAGAACATTTTAATGGCCTTACATGTTGTGTTTGTTTGTTTTTGCGGAACCTGGGATTGCACTCAGGCCCTTAGCCTTTGCACTTGCCAGAGCTTATTCCACTGAGCCATCTCCCTGTCCCCTTGGCCTTACATGTTAATCACTTTGTTAAAGTTACTTTTATATTGGGTAAGTCCTTTAGTCTCTTGAGCCTCAAACTCCTATCTTAATTTATTTATTTATTTATTTATTTATTTATTTTTTTTTTTTTTTTGTGGAACTGGGGATTGAACTCAGGCCCTTGCACTTGCCAGGGAAGCACTTACTCTACTGAGCCATCTCCCCTGCACCTGCAATTTGTTTTTTTTTTTTTTTTTTCTTTTCTTTTGTACTAGGAATCAAACTTGCCTCACAGTTGACAGGGAGGCCCTGTCCCTGTTGAGCTGCATCCCTGGTTTTACTTTAGTTTTATTTATTTATTATTGTCTGTTTTGTATTTTGGGGAAGGGTCTACCTGGTGTTCAGGTCTCACTACTAAATCCAATAGTGATCTGCCTGTTTATAGCCTCCCAAGAGCTGGGATTACAGGCATGCGCCACCACACCCAGTCTCAATTGCCAGTGTGTGGCCCTGAGGGGCACGTCAGGCCCAGGGATTGGATCTCAGGCCACTGTGTCTGCTTGCAGGAGCTTTAATCCGCTGAGCTATTTGGTTGGCCTTTAAGTTTTGTTTAAACCCAAGTTCTTCACACTGAATTACATCAGTAGTGTGTGCATATGCTTCCCCCTTCCTCTTTTTAAAATTTAGAGACAAAGTCTTGCTAAGTTGCCCATGCTGGTCATATGCTAGGCATGAACTTGTGATCTTCCTACCTCAGCCTCCCAGAGTGCCAGCACTATTGGCATGTGCCATCATGTTGCCTGTGGAGCTTAAAATGAAAAGATTGTTGAGGTTATAATGTGACTTAGTGGTAGAATGCTCACCTAACATTTGCAAGCTTCTGTATTCTGTCATTAGTACTACAAAACAAAAGATTCCTTGCTGCAGAATGAAATGAAAATGTGCATCTTTCTTATTAAGTTTGAAGATAATTATAATTACATTGCATTTTGTGATAAACATAGGTCTAGCTCAGGGATGGTGAACCTTTTAGAGTTTGCACTGGTAACAGCTTGGCTGTGGCACATAGGTTTGCTACTCCAATCTAGGTAATCTCCAAAGATGTAAGTAGCTCTCATGCTTTGAATCTACTGTTCCCTGATTCAGACTGGATCCTGTAGATGCACTTTAATCTTTTTCTTGTCCTTTGAGCATTGAGTATGGGCTTCATGGCATCAGAACTATTTTTTTTTTTTTTTTTTTTTTTTTTTTTTGCCGGAACCAGGGATTGAACTCAGGCCCTTGCACTTGCCAGGGAAGCGCTTATTAAGAACACTGAGCCATCTCCCTGGCCCAGAACTTTTTCTGTATGTAGATCAAGTAGCACACCTGGACATACATTGTTCCTCCTACCTCTTAGTTTGCCTTTGATCACTTAAGAATTTAGTGAAAATATACCATATAACCTAGTGAAAGATAGTATTTTTATAAACAGCTTTTATATGTATCTCAAGGGCCTTTGGTATAAAGTTACTAATCCTGAACCTTAGAATTTGAATGTATCATGTAAATTAGATTTATCTTTTGGCCAGGTTCCTCCTGGATGAAGAAGGACCAGCCCAGCTTTACCCTTCGACAAGTTGGAATAATATGTGAGAGGCTCTTAAAAGACTACGAAGATAAAATTCGAGAGGAGTATGAGCAAATCCTTAATACCAAATTAGCAGGTAGGCTGAGACGATGATTATGCCATTGTTGTTAACTAAGATTCAATAACAACTAATTTAGAAAAGTGGAGGGTTTTATGCAAGAGAACTCATTGAGTTGTGAATTTTACTCTTTGGTAATGATAAACATGCCATCTATATATTAGGTGTTAGAGTTCTTCATTTGCATTTCTGAAAGGTAAAACAAGCTCTTCATATAAGCATTTTCTACATAAATAAAAGCATTGATTAAAAAGAAAGGATAAGTGTGGTGGTACCAGCCTGTAATCCCAGTATTCAGAAGACAGGAGGGTTGTCAAAAGTTCCACGTCATTCCTACACTAACTCCATAGCCAGACCCTGTGTTAAAGAAAAACCGAAATAAAAAAATGGTTATATGAAAATTCATAATAATACATTCTATTAGATTAGAGGAGCCCTCTTAATATAAATAACCAATTTCCCTTTAAAAGTAAGTCACATGCCCATAATCCTAACACTGGGGAGACTGAGGCAAAATGATCACTGTGAGCTCACAGGCAGTCTGAGCCACATAGTGAGATCTGGAAAAAAAAAAAAGAAGGCATTGAGTAGGCTGCTCAGGCTAGCTATCTGGTAAACAAGTGGCTGGGCTGTGGTACTAATCTCCCACCAGGTAATAGAATACAGTATTGTCAGTATATTCAGACCTACTTTGTGGATATGGCGGATTTGTAGGGTGCCTCAGAATAAAAAAAGGTTCCTGGTCACATTAAAACAAAGATATTGATTATTGGAGCCAGTAAGTACAGCCTCCTGTGAAAGGAAGGGATCTCAGGCAGGGAAAGAAAAAGTAGTTATGTGTTTAGTGAAAGAAAACATTATTGGGATGAGAGAGGTTTTAGGTAATTGTTTCAAATTAGATTCCCTTAGAATCCAAATAGAGAATTAATTGGGTCCTTTAATATATTAATACTGTATATTCTAAGAAGTTATTCTGTAATAATTTGTTTCTTATATCAGATGGCTCTGAGTTACTCCCCTTTTCACTGATGTGAGATTACATTTTCCCCTTCTGCAGAGTTTCTCGTTACACAGTGATCTTTCTGTAGTACTTCTACAAGTACATAGTATAGAATTTTTCTCATAGCTCCCTGGGTATCCTACTGTTTTCATTTGTGTTTTCAGTGTGTGTATTGAGATTTACAGTAAAGAAAAAAATTTAAAACTTCATGTCCCATAGGAGATATATGATAATTTCCTGATCTATAGTTGTGAGTATATAGGAAATAGAGTTAAAGTAGAGGAGAGATGGTTATTAGGAAAATACTGTGATAGGTTAGTGGCTAAATGTAAGAAGCAGGGTTTTGGACCTGAGATGTGAAATAAACAGTTCTCAGAGTAACCTTTAAAAGAACAATTTGAGCTGGACGTGGTAGCACATGCCTATAATCCCACCACTTAGGAATCTGAGGCAGGAGGATTGCCCCAAGTTTGAAGCCACCCTGAACTACAAAGTGAGAGAGACCATTTGAAAGGAAGGAAAGAAAAAAGAAAGAGGGCCAGGGAGATGGCTCAGCAGCTCAAGCGCCTGTCTGGCAAGCATGAAGTCCTAAGCTTCATTCCCAGTACCACAAAAAAAGAACAGAGAGGGAGAAGAGGAGGAGGAATAAAAGATAAGACAGACAAAACAAGAGAGTAGGGAATTCAAAATGGAAAGGTACATGTGAACCTGAAGGTCAGTTCTAGAAAACGTGGGGTTGGGGAGACAGTTTCTTTGATAAGTATATATTTTTCTACCCTCACAGAGCAGTATGAATCTTTTGTGAAATTCACACATGATCAAATTATGGGGCGATATGGGACAAGGCCAACAAGCTGTAAGTATATCAAATTTTGTTTGCTTGATTTTCTATGTTCTTTTTTTTTTTTTTTTTTGGTCTTTTTGAGACAGGGTCTCACTATGTAACTCAGGCTGGCCTTAAGCTCACTTTGTAGCTCAGGCTGGTCTCAAACTCACAACAATCCTCCTGCCTCAGCCTCCCGAGTGCTGGGATTACAGGCATCACCACCACACCCGGCTTGATTTTCTATGTTCTAAGAGCAAGGTTTTTTTGGTTTTTGTTTTTGTTTTAAATTGGATACAAGGTCTCACTACACAGTTTGGGAGTCTCAGGCTCCCCAGTTCTGGGATTACAGATGTGTGCCACTATGCCCAGTTTTGGGACCAGCACAGTGTGCCCAGGGTTCTGGGGCTGGCGTGGCATGTGGTACCAGGGATTGAACCTAGGTCCTTGTGCTTGCCAGGCAGGCACTTAGACTGCTGAGCTGTCTCCCCAGCCCAAAGAACAAGATTTTGGTAAGGGACATCCTTGTCTCCTGAGAATAAAAAGCCCCTATGAAGTACAGTAATAGCTAAAGAACACTTAGTTGCCTAGCACTCACCTAAATACCTAAATCCTCGCTATATCTACCCTGATAGTAACTATTAGGGAGGAACTATTAGTGCCATTTTATAGGTAAGGATAGCTCTTAGAGAAGTTGAATAATTTGCCCAAGTCACATAACTAGAGCTTCAGCCAGCATTGAAATCTAAGGTAGTCTTGACACAAGCACCAGCTGTTTGGTTGCCTGTGTTTTCTCTAGAAATTGGGTCTAGTCTTTACTTTATGAAAATGAGAAGGTGGGCAAGGTGGCTCCTGTCTGTAAACCCAGCAATTCGGAGGCTAAGGCAGGATTGCCATGAGTTGGAGGCCATCCCAAACTAAGAGTTCAGGCCAGCCTGAACTATATGTGAGACCCTGTCTTGAAAAAGGAAAAAAAAAAAAGTTGATTCCTTCAGCTAGCTGATCAAGTATGTGCTCAGAATTTTTTAAATCTATAGGCTAGGGATTTAGCTCAGTGTCACAGTCTTGCCTAGCAAGCACAGGGTCCTGAGTTTGATTCCCGGTACCAAAAAAGAGATAATTTTTTTGTTTTTTAAAATATATTCTATTTTTTAATAATAAATAAGCAACAAGAAAAACAGTAACAGAAATGATACAAAATTTCACTAAACAAAGTGATAGGAATTCAGCAGTGGTTGCTGTTTTGCATGATGTTATCTTCAAATTAATTGTTTAGGTTATTAGATACAACCATGCAAAATTGGTTTAAAGCATAACAAAAAAAAAAAAAATACCAAAAAAGTTATAGGAAATAAAATAGTAATAAAAAGAAATTAAGCATTAACTGCTTTTTTCAAAAGACCAGCAGATTTTAGCTGCTTTAACATTAGCAGTAAAATTATCCAAATTATCTGCATATATACATAGATAATTTTTCCCCTTTATTTTGCCCTTTTTTTCATTACTGTTCCAGGTACACTTTTGATAATTAAATGTCTTCTTCAAGGAAATTTAATTAAAAAAGGTCCTTTACTTATATCCCCCCCTTTTTTATTTGGCGGAATCAGGGATTGAACTCAGGACCCTGCATTTGCCAGGCAAGCCCTTATTCTACTGAGCTACCTCCCTGGCCCCTATATTCCCTTTTTTGTTTTATTTTGTAGAGATGGGTATTCTGTTGCTGTAAGAGAAGCTGTATTTGGAGAAGTAGGGAATTTCTTAAATCTAAATATTTTGCAGCTACCAGTTTCTCAAAGCATAAATTATAATAAATAACCAAATAGCTAACAACTCTTACCAGGTTTATGTTAGTGACTTGATAAAGCATGACATTACATTTTTGTAGTATTCTTACCCTCTTGTATTTAATTTACAGACGTATCCTGAAGCTTTCTTGCGTATCTGGGTACCAGGTTTGACCTCAAGAGATGGCTGCTGTACACTTTTTGCAACTGGTTTGATATCACATTTCAGCTCCAAACTTTGCATCCTGAGAACACTTAAATGTTTCTGCAGGTCCATTTTATACAACTTGAAAGACCTTTAAACTTTCTGGTTGCCACAAGCATATCTTT
>PVKA01043472.1:0-16733 GCA_004027165.1 Ctenomys sociabilis | reverse complement strand
AACAGAACCTTTTCTAAAGAGCCAAAGTGACTTGGATACAGGAAGGGATTAACCATTTCTACTCTCTGTGAATGCTGTAACAACTTTATGCACTGTGGTACCAACCAGCTGAGTTTCAAGTGAGATTTTAAGTGTGTGTTGCTGAGTATGTAAATGAATAAACCCTCACTGAATTCCTCTTGCCCTGTGACCTGTGAAAAAAAAAAAAAAAAAAAAAAAAAAAGAGAGACATGATAACACCATGCCTATCTAATCCAGGAAGTGGAGATGGAGTTGAGTGTTTATCAGTTTATATATTAGTATAGTAGATAAAATGGGAATTAAGACAGGAGAAACAATTGCTGGTAGGAGCAATAGGAGGCACTGTATGGTAAATGCAACTTGAAGAGATCTGAAGGGAAGCTGCCAATAGGTGGGAGGATCTCATTCTTCAGGTGTGGGAACATGTGAGGGTGGTAAAACTGCGGGGTGGTGGGGTGAAGCTGGTTATCATTGGTCCATGGAAGTGGAATGTACTCAGGTACAAGCAGATGTGCTGGGGTCAGAGACAAATAATGTTTCCAACACAAGATTAAGCTGGAAGAGAGATCAGCTGTGAGGGGACTAAGTAATTGGGAAGTAGAATTGGGCTTTCATGTATTTGGCAACAGGTGTGCATTGAGCTTCTTGAGTACAGAAATCAGAGGTTGATAATCCTGTTAAGATTTACCCCAAATCTTGTGCATTACACCAAGTTGCAGAAATTTCTGAGATGCCAAACCAAAGGCCACTTTGAAGCATTAGCCTCTAACTACCTTAATAACTGGGTAACAGCATCCTGCGGAGCTCACACGATACCAAAATTTGGAGTCAACAAAATTAAAAGTCATCTAACTTAAGGGTGAGTGGTGAGAAGACAGAGAAGGTAAAAGTTTTTAACACACCTTCTAAAGGACAAAGAGATTTTGGTACTAAGTTGACCAGTAGGGGCCACTGTAGTGAACTGGCCACTGTATGAAAGAATCTCCACATCTTCAAAGTTACTTTTATTTGGAGAATGGTGCTGGAGAACAAATCCAGGGCTACATGTGTGCTCTGTATGCTTTCCATCCCTGTGTTACCTTCTGTCCCCTTAGGAGCTACTCTTGGGGCCTCTGAATTTGTTCTACTTTCAACTCTACTGATGATGTCTTCTAGCTTTGGGAGACAGCTTGAAGACCTGTATCTATGTTCAGTGTCATCCCCCAGTGCAATTTCAATTAACTATTCCCCCTTATGCCATCCTTTATGTTTGCTCCCATAGCTGCCCTATGTCAAACACTTAAAAATATTTATTTCACCCAGGGAGTAAGTGAGGGAGAGAAAAACAGTAAATTTTTATACCACATCTGTTTCCCATGACCAAGCCATTTTGATTCTTGTTCAATAAAGTCTTTCACTCTTTCCACTCCAAAATTAATATTTACCCCCTTCTTAATACTTCCTGTTCTCTAATGAGACTTTCATTTGTCTCTCTGCCATAAGCAGTTTCTTCTTCCAAAGCCATCTGTATATTGCTCCTAGCTTAATGCTTATAAACCATTGTCAATTGTAATTCTGCTCAGTAACTGTCAACTGTCCCCTCTTGTGGCAGTTTTCTGGTTGAGGTGCACACACTTCTGGAGGGTCACAAGATTATCACAGAGGATATTTGCATCCCAGGATTCTTAGGCACAGGTGGGTTTCAAACATCAGTTTTCTGATTCTGCCTACTGTGTGGATAGCCTATACATTGTGTGTTTCCCTATCCAAAGATGTCTTCACTCACAGGAAAATACCTGTTTCACTTACTCTGAGTGTTTTTTTTTTTTTTGTATTTTTAGGGAACGGTCTATAGGGTGTTCAGGGTCACACTACTAGATCGGACTCATAGTGATCCGCTTGTTTACAGGCTCCCAAGAGCTGGAATTACAGGTGTATGCCACCACACCCAGCCTCAATTGCTGTATCTGTGCACTCTGGGGGTGGGGCCAGCATGGCAGGCTTGTGGATTGAGCCCTTGGCCTCTGGGCCTGCTTGCACTGAGCTATTTGGCCAGCTCATACTCTGAGTCTTGCATGTCAGTTTGAGCTACAAAATTTCTGGTGACCAAAAATAGGCAGCTTAAAATATTGATGATGATTAGATTCTAATAACATCTTATTTATGAAATACTAGCTTAACCCTTTCTTTGATTTAAATTAAGGTGGGTCAAATTTAGTTGTCAAATAATAGCTCACATATGTTTTGATGATAGATGCTTGTGACTTTTGACATGTAAGTTAGGAATTCAAAGAATTAAATGATATTTCTCTAATAGAACTTATTTCATTCTCATGCACTTATTTACATGGCTATTCTGACAGCATCTAAGAAAATGTGCAATGGATATTAGTTAAAATTTGCTGGCCTTGAATGACAAGTTGATTTTCTGTGAAGATGGCCATCATTCTTGTCTTCTGTCTCTGTACCTATTTGCCACTCTTTCTGTCCAAGGACAATCTGTTTCCTCCCTCTAGGTCTTTATGGACTTTTGTCTCTTGCTTTTACCAATTGAATGGGTGGAGCCAAAGTGGAGCTGCTCTGGCCCCAGCCTGTGCTCTTGGCAGTCTGCTGCAGTGCTGTATGTCTGAGCTGCTTGTAAGCAAGTCCAGCTGTTATTCTGCTTTGCCTCTGTGTTAGAATGTTTGTGGTATAAATGTGAGTGAATTTTGTTCTTTGCCCTTAGCTAGTTCCTGCTCTATATTTGAAATTCCCAGGGCCAGCCAAGTAGCTCAGTAGATTAAAGTGCCTGTAAGCAGGCACAGGGGCCAGGAGTTCGATCCCCTGGCCTGGTGTGCCAGAATTGGGCCTGGGCATAGTGGCACACACCTGTAATCCCAGCTCTCGGGAGGCTGTAAACAGGCAGATCACTACAAGTCCGATCTAGCAGTGAGACCCTAAATACCCTGTAGACCCTTCCCTAAAATACAAAAAAAATGATTCCCATATTCAGTTCAGAATAAAACAGTAGTTGACTCTCAGATTATTTCATACATTGCTATTAAGGTTTTGATTTCTTAATTTCCTAACCAAAATAATTCTCTTGTAATTCTATGAATGCAAATATCTCCCTGGATAGCTCAGGTTCATTCTTTCTATCTAGTCCACATTAACTGTTAACAAAGATTCCATCATCTGGAAAAAATAGATTTTCACTGGATAGTATACTGGTTGGTGTCTTTTTGTTTATTGATGATGTATGACTGTGTGAGAGACTTTATTATACACCGAAGCATTGGCACATGGCCAGTGATTGCGAGAACTAAATTAAGATGATATTTTTGCATAAGGAAAATAACTTCATAATAGTATGAGATACCTTTGTACAGCTTTATTTGGTATTTTATTTATTTCGCTAGTTTAAGTGCTGGAGATTCGACTTCAGGACTTTGCATGTGCTGAGCACTCACCATACCATGGAGCTGCACTCCGAGCCTTTGAAATCACTTGTTTAGAACTTGATGCATCCTAATGAATTTGGATTAGTTAGTTGGGTTTTGTTTAAAAAGCAAACAAAAGATGCAAATGAAAATAGAGTGGATGATCTAAGCCTAGACTATGCAGAATATTAGGAAGCCTGTATATATGTATTGCACTTGTGGAACATTGATTTGTTTTGGAGAAAAGTTGGACTACCATAAGCAGCAAAATAATCAGGAGATGGCTACTAGAGTGAGCTCCCTAAACACGAGAGGCGTTTTCTTCTGTTATCTCTACCATCATTCCCATGTAGGAAATCTGCTACTATTCACCTTGCTTTTTTTAGTTTCCAGCCCTTCTAATAACCCTGGAGGGGTGGTTCACTTCATTTTGTCTTACAGATGATGAAACCCAGGCTTGGTTATGTAAAGCAACTTGCTCATAGTAACATCTGTGGTGGCAGAGGTGGGATCTATGCTCATATTTCTCTTTGTGGCCTTTTCAAATACCTTACAAAATTATGAAGTGTAGAAGGATGAGCACTCTTCAACTTTTCATGGAATGTTAAAAAAAAACTTTGTTATAGAAAACTTTGCGGGTTCTGAGAGGGCTTGTTTCTGAGAATGGGTCATAGAGAAATAGCTGTCATAAGGCATTTTTGTGGGTATGTTTGTGGGCTGGGTGAGTCTTAGATTTTAGGATGTTAATCAGAAGAATTCCTGCTTTCCTTAGTGAAGTTTTCCTGACCATTAGGTACATGGAAAAGACGTGAATTTCAGGGAAGCAATCGAAAAAGAAGAGGTGTTTCCTTTACTGAAACGATAATGATTTGGTTTAATTCATCTGAGTATATGGAAATTAAAATAAGGGCCTCATAATGAGATACAATTTGCATGTGATGGTAGAGAAATCAGAGACTTCCTGATGCACAGTGGTGCTTGCTTGGTGTCAAATGCCTTTTGAATTTGTTCTTCCCTGTTTTTATTATTTATTTATTTAATAGTTTAGGGAAGGGTCTACAGAGTGCTCAGGGTCTCACTACTAGATCGGACTCCTAGTGATCCACCTGTTTACAGCCTCCCAAGAGCTGGGATTACAGGCTTATGCCACCACTTCCAGTCTCAATTGCTGTCTCAGCACATCCTGGGAGTGGGGCCAGCACTGCCAGCTGGGGAATCAAACCCTCGGCCCCTGCGCTGAGGTATTTGGCTGGCCCCTTCTTTCCTGTTTTTAGACACTTACTGTGACTATCTTTTGGTGTGATTTTGCCTCCCAGCTAAGCAATAATTGGCAATAGTTTCAACAGCCAATTCAAGCTGGTCTAATGTAGACAATGTGATAATTTTGTATCCCAATGAGATGAATTTCTCCCAGTTTTTTTCCTTGTAAAACTTCAAGCAGACTGTAACATCAAAGGAATGACATGATGAATAAAAATCTGTTGAATTAGTCATATTCAACAACCGTTCACATGTTTTGTGTTCTTCTCTTGGTATCTGTCTCTCCCCATACCTATGTATTTATTGGAAAGCAAGTCACAACATTATGACAACTTTCCCTTGGATCCTTTGGCCTGAAAATATGGCACAGAACAAGATTGCTGTCACTTCAGGATGTTCCCCAAATGTTCTTTTTTTGTGTGATCTCCTCCTCTAATCATGCACTTCAGTTCTCTTTCAATCTTTGAAAAAAAATTCTTTAAGACATTGATAGTTTTGAAACACCCATTATGATGTGTCCCACAATCTGAATTTTTCTAATTGCTCCTTGTAATTAACTTCAGATGAAACATTTGGACGAGAATATTGGATTAGTAATGTCATGGAATAAGAAAATTCTGAGGCTACCCTAATCATGGAACTCTGACTGTAGTCAGAATGGCTAGTCTTGCCATGGATATGAGACCTAAAATGGGCAAATAATAGCCTTTTTTTGAACTCTTTTATACTGATTCAAGGAAAGAAATCCCTCCCTGACTGGTTGCTAAGCTATTTGTCTCAAGTTGAAAAACATTGAGATGTTGATAGAAAACAAGGAATAAAAAATAAGTGTTTTTTGATGGGATTAATCTTTTTTCCCCAGATCTTTCTGAAATTAGGTTTATCTCTGTTTTTCTTAAAAATTTATCAAACACTTATTATATGACAAGCAATTTACTAAGTGATTTGCCCTTATTAAAATAGTCCTCAGAGCCGGGAAGATAGTTCAGTAGAATAAGCATTTGCCTGGCAAGCACAAGGACCTGAGTTCAATCCCCCATTGTGCCAAAAAAAAAAAAAGAGTCACTAGAAAAAAGAAGTCCTTTAAATAGTATGAAGAAGTGGTTTTTTTCAGAGGCTAAGTAAGGGAAAGCTTAGGGTAACTGCCAAAGATTACAGAGCTAAAAGCAGATAGAACAATAAGAATCCATAGCAGATGATCTGGACCACAGTGAAAAGATTCACCTGCTGTATATTCCTGTTCTTTAACTAGTTAGCCTGGTTTCTTCTGCAATCCTACAGTCCAGTTAACACACACACATGACTTCCAGTTCTCTGTGTATTAAGGAATCAGATCAACTATGGAAATGTCCAATGTTAATGGATAAAGTCTCTTTCCCAGGCTTTGTTTTAATTTTCCATTTAGACACAGGCTTTCAATACTCTTATGAGTGTGCTCTTCATTAAGAGTTTTCCAACAATTTGTTTGCAGGGCCCTACAGGATGTGACTATAATGGGTACATGAATAATGAAAGAATTTTGGCACAGACAGGATTGAAGCTTTGATAATTACTGTTTAGTCAAACCAATTAAAACATTCAGAACAACAATTAAGGGGAAATAATCTTCCACACATTAAGCCTCTTTCATTGTATTATCCCACTAAGAGCAAATTGTTTTCAAGGAGCTCTTTTCTTAATGTGGTGGAAGACTGTGTAGTCAATATTTAAACACAAAACAGAAGTTCGAATGAAGGAAGTAGTCTGCTTGCTGACAAGGACAGATGACACGGTATTGTGAAATTTTAATATGTAGCATGATTGGGTGGAAATTGCTTCCATGTTTGTTGACGTGATTTGCAAACCAGAGATGTTGACTCAGTGCTTCCATTGGTGTCATAATACATACCCCTGAATAAAATCCAAAAGCTAATGTAGATATGGCTTACCATTGATCTATGCTGCTGTCAATTCATCTATTCAACAAAAATCAATCCAATTCTTAAGATTCCAAGTACAATATTTAGGATATTTATGCTTTAAAAGATGAAACATAAAACAAAAATATCATGCAGAGGTTAAAATTGCTATGATCTTGATCTTTAAAATTACTGTGATTCTTCTTTTCATCAGTTGTCCCTATAGATTGAGGGTCACTTGTATCCATTACTAAGTACTTTTCATAAATGACTTGAAGTCAGAGTTGGAGTAAGAATTTAATCTCAAATAAGGGTGATGGTTATGAATTAGGAAATGGTGTTTGTGTTGATAGACCATCTTTCTTATGGAGCCCTTGTCATTTCTTTTCTAAAAAAAGAGTCAGATGTGGTGGCGCATGTCAATAATCCTAGTACTCTGGGAGGCTGATGCAAGAGAATCTCAATTTTCAGCCCCATCTGGGCAATGTAGCAACTTAGGGAGGCTCTGTCTCAAAGTAAAAGATAGTAAAAGGGCTGAGGGTGTTGCTTAGTGTGAAGGTCCTGGATCAATCCCAGGAAAACATACACAGACACACAGACACACACAGACATAGACACACACAGACACACACACACACACACACACACACACACACATACACACACAGAAAGATGTCATGGCACTAAGTTAAATTATTGTAAATCAATTAATAATTGTTGGATATGAGACTGGAACTCAAGTGCTTCCTATTGCAAAAAGTAAGATCCCCCAACTGTCACATCCTCATCTTCAGGAAAGAATGAATGATTCTGACTGAATAAAAGAAAGTAATCATGGACGTACAGGTCAAGGTTGGAAGTAAGTATAGAGTATTTATGTAATAAATGTGCTAAAAAAATGTTAATGTGATTGTCCAGTTATTTAGGTTCAGTGCAACTTATTTTCTTTATAAAGGATGGAAACAAAATATAGTTAATTCCGATAATACATGGAGCTTAACTGTATTTTTTAAAAAATAGGGTAGATATTAGTACATTTGTAAGATCATATTGTTGCAAAATGCAAGAATTTAGAATATTTTTGCCCACACTTTTTCCCAGCATCTCTCATTTCCAGAGTCAGAGAGGAGTAACGTCTTATGGTGTCAAGTTATATTTTCAATTTTGTGACTCCTAGCTGGTGTATTGAGATATGTTAGTCAGAATTCATTTCTTTTAAGGCTTGTTTTACCAGAATGAAACTGATTTTCAAGAGTAGATTGAGTAATATTTGCACACATGTCATATGTATGTATTTTTCTTATCTATTTCTCCCTTAATAGAAACAATATGTCCTTCTTTAATTACATGAGAAATGGACATTTATTAACCTCCCATCTTCTTCCCACTAAATATACATGCAAACATGAATTTCATCTTAAACTAACCCCTCAAATGCTGTTATCAGAACATCTTAAACTGTCGTAACAAGCTCTGGTAGAGGACAGCAGGTCTAGAGTGTAGTTTAGCCCCTATTACAAGTTTATGCTCCTGTCATTAAAGTCCTGTTTCTTATTCCTGTAGCCAGTCAGTCATGATAGATGAAAATATGAGCAATTTCTTTGTGTTGGCAACAGTCACAATTTAAAAGGACATAGTTTCCTCAGTTATTTTTAAAGTATATTGTTTATAGTGCTTGATAGGGTTAGGTGAAAAAAAACCCCAAACTTTTTTTAGCAAAAGAAAAAGCCTTTGAAATATTTAGTTACAGAATCTTAGTGAAATATTTTCTTCTGTTTGCATGGGAACAGATTATCCTAATGAATCTGGAACTAAATGAGACATAAAGCTCAAATACGAGTTACACATTGTGTATGATATTTAATGTTTGTGAATACTATGGATTATTTCCCTAGAAATTACATTCTGTATATGTCCACGAACAGGATATTTTGTCCATTATTTAGATCGTTTGTGCACCTCCTAATGCTCATCTCAGAATGTAGACATCTATCATCCATTCATAATTTATGTGGTTTTTTTAAAATTGGTATCTACCTCTCAAAGTCTTAGGTAAGGCTTTTGGAAGGTGACTAGATTACAGGGACAGTATATTTATCAGTGGATTAATCTACAGATGAGTTCATAGCTCAATGTGCTTTTAAGTGTTAGGACCTAGTAGAAAGAGGTGGTCACTGAGTGTGTGACTTAAAGGGTATCCTTGTCCCTCCTTCCTTCACCCCTACCTCCTGGCTACTTTGGACTGAGCAGCTTCCCTAGGCTTTGTATGTCAGACATGCCATTTTTGCCTTAAAACCAGCCAACCATGGACTAAACCCACTAAAAGTATGAATGAAGTGCAATTCTCCTCCTTAAATTGTGGGTGTCGGATATTTTGGTCAAGTGATGTAAAAGTAACTCATACCTTGTGTAATTACGGGGAAATCAACTCTTACATAACTAGGGCTTGCTAGTATGAGGTACCTTTCTGGTATTTGTGTCTCAATCTTGATTAAACGGTCTTTTTTCTATTTCTCTTCACTACCTGATCTTTCTGTTCTCTGCTTTACTGCTACTAAGCATAAGGAAATATCTTGGAAGTTTTCTCATCATAATCACCTTCGTTGAAAAACATCTTATCAATGGAAGTCGGACAACACAAGCATTTCTGACTTCCTGGACTCCCCCGCCTTATCTCAGGCTTGTTTGGGTTTGCATAGGTTTCTTGTGAGAGCTCTGTTTACTTCATTAGACTGCCTGTTCCTCATCCTAACGTCTTTTCCCAGCCAACAGAATTGGGGTTCTGTCTACAATATAACTTTTACTTCCCTTCAAGAGCAAAGTAATTTCTCTATCGTTGAGTGGAAGAAATTGGAATTTGATATTGCTTACAAGTCATTAGATAAGTCACTACATTATATGTTCATATCCTTAGGGAGGCTATGTGTGTGTAGGGAGGCTATGTGTGTGTGTGTGTGTGTGTGTGTGTATGCTTGGTAATAAAATAGCACGTATATGAAAATAGGCAATAGCAACAAAATATCTCACACATTAGTTTAGGATTTTATGTGTAGTTCATTGAAATTTGCCTCCATTTATTTATATATTCATAGTATGACAAAGTAACATGTAAGATAATAACTGCAGCATTTGTAAAGACTGACTGCTGACTTCAAAAGGACCTCAGACATTTTGATTACCATGAGGGCTGAAATTATTGAAACTCCCTTAGATTGGCCAGTTGTAAAATCATGACTAGTTAAAGAAAAATAGTATCCATGAGGGCCACTGACTGTGTCTTTGTTTTTACAAGGCAGCACATGAAAAGCTTGGAACTATGAGGATGGCACAGTCGCAAGCCTCAGAGGATGATGTGTGGTGTGGATTACTGGCGAACAAAAGTCTAGGACGAGTCCTATGCATTCACATTAATGGTACAGGGAAGCTTTGCAGACACGACTGGAATTCCTGGCAGAGTATTTCAGTTTAAACTGTTGAATCCGGGTCCTCCCACCACAGCCTTTAGACTTGCTCCTGTTGGAAAGAAGTATTGAAGAAACTTCCAGTTAAGTTGAAATAATTGCAACAAGGCTGTCTTATCCTACTTGGTAGATGTCTAGACTTAGGTCTGATTGGTCTTATTTTAATGTTTATTGTTTAATTGCTTGGGAGAATGATTTATTCTTTCAGAGAGCTAGATTGATGGCAACTGGAAGATTTGTTGGCATTATCAGGAGAGAAACAACCCAGTCTCAAAATAGAAGGAAAAAAAAATCAGATTCTAGGCACAGAGGAATGTTAGGCTAATAGAAGTGTTATTACTTAAGTGATTTTGTAATGTGTCCATTAATGCCATTTTTATTTCTCAATTTTTAATGCATGGGGTTTGAGAATGTAGAATGGAATTACCTTTTATAAGACGTCTAGAACTGATTTTGAAAGTGAATAAAAAGCTATCATTTAAAACTAATATGAAAATACATTTTAAAAGATCCCCTTTTATAGCCTTCTAAGAAGTTTTATTTGAAATATATAAATATTTATATACTTGATTATTTAAGTAGTTGTCTCAGTTGTCTTTGTTCTTGCAAATGGAAGCACATTTTTGGGGGTATATTTCAAAACATTTTTGACCATTTCTTTATAAAATATATTCTCTTTATAATAAAGTTTTTGGTGGAAATTTGGAAACCAGTATAAAGTGGTAATTTATTTTCAGTGTTTGGTTTTTGTTAAAATACTGTAAGCCATTTGTGTGTATTTGCAATTTACCTAATATGTGAATGAATCATATATGCCATTGCCTTTTACATATCTTCATCTGTTAGAAGAGGAAAACAGCCTTCTATTTCTATCCAGGTAATTGTTGTATGTTTTATGTTAGAAAAGATTTTCATTTTAATGGATAGAAATTTAGATGTTTGGGGGGTAGGCATTGCGGAATACTGTGTATAATATCTTTTGTCATCTATAATTTTATTGCTACAGTATAGAAATCTCATATTCTCCAGAGAATGAAGTTCAATAATCCAGGGGAATGTATTTAAATGGGGAAATACAAATATGTAAAATATTAAAATACATTAAATGTAAAATAAAGAAATATATATAATAGCCATTTGATAAAACAGAATAAGAACTCAAAATTTCAGTGAACCAGAACCACAATATAGTATTGTTTTTGCAGTGTTTTGCTTTTTTGCTTATTAGAAGAGTTGGAGAAACAAATATCTGTCACCTGAACCAGTAGTTCTGTGGTGCACACTGGTGAGACTCCTCTTAGTCAAGAAATATAGAATGTAGTCAGTTCCCAGAAGCTCAAAGCGTGTGCTTGGTTCTCTGGAATCAAAGCATCATCTCACTGACTCAACAGTACTAATTTTGTGGTTCTTATGAAAAACAGATTAAAAATGAAAGGAGATACTAATACCCACAAATGCATTTCTAAAACCATACTTTTACTGGTTTTTAAAAAGAACTATTTGAATGACGTCGTAAGTTTCTTTTTGTGTCTTAATATTACATACCGAGGCATGTCCGTATTGCTGTACATGCTCCAGCTGCATAAAACACGTTCATTTGCATTCTAAAGTGCTTCACTCTGACTCTGCCCCATTTCCACCTGTCCTGAGTTGAAAGACATTTGGCTTGCTTCCAGCTGTGACCATCATGTCCTGGTGTGAATATGTAATAATTACTCTAGATATGGAATGGTTGAGCAGACGGGAGTATAAATCTTACTGGATAAGATTAAATAGGCCTTAAGAAGGATTTTGAAATTCCTATTGCCACAGCCTTTACCAACACTTGCAATATTAAACTTTTAAAGTTTCTTACTCTGATGATTATATAATGGTTCTGAACATTTGCATATCTCTCACTACTATTGAAATTGAGCATAATTTTCCATTTAGGCTACTATTTTTTCCACTTTCTTAAAATGTTTGCTCATTTTCCTTATATTATGTATATTTATATAGATATAAATCTATCTATTATCTATCTATCTATCTATCTATCTATCTATCTATCTATCTATCTATCTATCTATCTATCATCATCTACCTACCTATCTATCTATCATCTATCTATTTTCTTTTGTACCAGGGATCAAACTCAGGATCTTGCACTTGCCAGGCAGGCATTTATGACACTGAGTTACCTCCCCAGCATCCTACTGTATATTTTATTGATAATTTAATTTTTATTTTATTGAAGTACAAATATCAATGAGACAGTTTTAAGATACCTTGACAAGATGGATTTGGTAAATTAATGCATTGCAAACTGTTTTCATAATGTGTTGGTATCATAGAAGATGCATACATGATATTATACTTACAGACATTATTATAGCAGATGTCTCTTATCAGCAAATTAAGAGAGTATAGCTGTTTGCATATCTTAGTTTTTATACCTGAAGTACATCAAAGATTCAATAATTAATACTTTCTACCTTGTTATTTTCCTAGTGGCTGTCCATAGTACTAGAAGCCGACATAATATCCTGTCCAATCACCATTAGTGCAAATCTTGCCTCTCATAGAATTATGTAGAAGCACGGCGTTATCTGTCCCAACTGTACTGCCTATACACACACATCATGACCTACTGTATATTTTAAAGATTGACTTTTGAATAGATTTTAGATTCTAGGTACAATACCAGTTTCGTTTTATGTGTTGAAAATATCTTTCCCTGTGATTTATGTTATTCATTTTATTTCTAGTTCTTTAGATAGGCAGATGTAAACTTATCAATCAATTTCTTCATAAATAATTTTGTACTTTATTTGAGAAATCTTTCTATACCCCAAAGTCAGATAGATACATTTCTCTATTTTAAAACTATTTATAATTTAAAACATTTTATTCATTGTGGTCTTTCATTTATCTGTGAATGATTTTAGTAAACGGTGTGAATACAGGTCTGATTTTATTGTATCTCCCATGGATATTCAATTTTCTTAGAGGCATTTACTTAAACATAGGCCATGATTTTACTGACTTTGCATCCCCATACCACTGGGGCTTGGATTCTGAGCTCTCTGTAACTGGGATAATGCCACACTATTTTATTTAGTGGAGCTATGAAATAAGTCTGGGTGTCTGCCAGTTTACTTTCTATGTCTTTTAAGTATTTTGGCTATTTAGATGTTTTGAGTTTTTAAAGTATAGTTCAGAATCAGCTTAGCAAACTCTTTTCAAATGCAAGTTGACGCTTGTCTGCAGTTGCACTAAATCGATGTATTGAATCTTGAATACAGCACAAGGGATTTGACGTTTCTAAAATGCAACGATTTCAACCTATGAACACAGGACTCTGTTGCTCTATTAGGCCCTTTGGTATGTTTTCAAAAATAGTTTTGTCTTACGTATAATTCCATAAACTTATTCTTAGGTACTTCCTATTTTTGACATTATTATAAATATCATCACTGTTTATTTTATTTTTAACTTACTTATAGGGAGTCAGCTTTCTATATCAGTGAAGTATGTCAAATTCTCTTCACTAAGAAACTATTTGTAAGTTCTTTTGGAATGACAAATAATATGTATCAACAGTTACTTGTTTTGTGAATAATGAAAATTCTATTTGTTTTGTTCTAATCCTTATGACTTTTGTTTCTTGTCTGATTGTACTGGCCTAAACCTCAAATATTTCATGAAGCAAAGCTATAATGGTGGGAAATCTTTCTAATTGAAAAAATAATTTTGCCACTAATTATATAAATAAGTTATATTTTATAGATTTCATGTCATTCAAGGGTTGACAATTATGTATTGCCCCTGGGCTAAAAGTAGGCTGCCACCATTTTTTAATAAATGAAATTTAATCAGGACACAACATCACCCATTTATATAAAAATATATTTCCCTCTTATGACTGCTTTCACCACACCACAGGACAGTTGTGTACCTTGGTAGGTATCATATGGCCTCAAGGGTGAATTTTTTATTTGCAGCTTTTTTCAGGAAAACAAGGGCCAACTACTGCTTTACCAGATTAAAATGTTACATTTTTGCCAGATATATATATATATATATATTTTTTTTTTTTTTCACCAAGAATAAATATTGGATGCTATCAAGGCTTTTTTTACATGTCCTAAAAAGTGAACAAAAAGTCTTTTTCTTATTAAATTGAACTTATATTCCTGGAATAAACTCCCCTTGCTTAAAATGTACCATCTATTTTATATCATTGGATTTAGCTTGTTACCGTTTTGTTGAGAAATTTTCCATCTTTATTTATAGTTATTTTGATTTGTAATCTCCCTTCCCCTGACTGCTCCTTTGGGTTTTGGTCTTAAATATATGCAAACCTCTTTAGAAAAGCATAAATTGTATTTGAATAAATAGCCAATGAGCCTCAAGTTCAGTCATGGGAAGATTTTTCATTGTTGATTCAGTTTCTTTCATGGTTGTAAGATTATTCATATTTCCTCTTTCTTCTTGAGTCATAGTTATATTTTTCTGGGAATTTGTCCATTTGTCCTAAATTTATATTTGTTGTCATAAGCTGTTCACAATATTCTCTTAATCTCTTTAATGTCTGCAAGATGTTCCTTTTGTCACTTCTAATATGGATTGTGTCTACCCTGTCTTTTCTGTGTTTCCAGTGGTTTATCAGTTTTATTAGTTTTTTCACAGAACAAACTTGAAATATTGGTTGTCATGGGTATGTTTGTGCTTTCTAGTTCTTGCAAGTTTTCCTGCCAACAGTCTTGTTTCTTTTGGAGGAGGAGGGGTTAATTTGATAGCTAGTTTTTGAAATTAATATTTAAGTTATTGTATTTTAGCTTTTCTAATTCTACAATATATAATTTTTACAGATAATATTTCTCTAAAATAAGCAAATGTCCTTATTTTTAATATTGTCTATTTTAATTCTCATTATATACTTTTTTCTGATTTCCATGTTTATCTAACCCATGGGGATTTTCTGTTTTTCAAATATTGGTTTATAATTAATTGCACCACGTGCTTTTTGGTTGATTTTCTTTGAAATTTGTTGATACTTGCTTTGTTAATCCATATATGGCCAATAAGTGTTCCACGTGGCCTTGGAAATAATATATATTCTGCAGTAGGTGAGTATAGTGTTTTATATTTCCATTAATTCAAGTTTGTACATCACTTTGTTTGATTGCTTTAAATCATTATTCTTTTTTTATTTATTTTATTGAAGAACAAATAGCAATGAGACAGTTTCAAGACAAATTAACAGGAGAGATTCAATAAATTAATACATTGCAAACTGTTTTTGTAATGTTTTGGTATCGTACAAGGTGCATACATGATATTATACTTACAGACATTATTATAGCAGATGTCTCTAATCAGTGAATTAAGAGAGTGTAGCTGTTTACTTATCTTATTTTTTATACCTGAATTATATCACATATTCAATAATTAATACTTTCTACCTTGTTATTTTCCTAGTGGTTGTCCATAGTACTAGAAGCAGACATAATATCTTGTCCAACCACTATTAGTGCAAATCTTTCTTCTCATAGAATTATGCAGAAGGATAGCATATTTATCCTAACTGTACTGTTAGGATACACACACATCGTGTAAATCATTATTCTTTTGCCTGTTTGTTCTATGAATTACTTGGAGAAGCATGCTTAAATTTCTTACTATATTCGTGGATTTATCTATGCTGTATTTCTCTGTTCTTTTAATTATTACTTTAAATATTTGAGGTCCCATTTGAGGCCATATTATTAAGAAAAACTAGAGGAGAGTAGAAAATGCTGTTCTTCTCCTGAAAACCTTAAGGTAGGAGTTAAGGATTTAAGGAGATAGGTGTGAGCCTTTATATTGTTCAGAATGCACTTTCATGTCTTCTTGCCCTTTATAATCGCTGTGTTGCAGACAGCCGAGTTAGATAGAAATGTTATAGACACTCAGACAGGGTCAGGCCCTCGAAGGAGATAACATGGAAGACAATATACCTTAAAACCATGGGAGGGACAGATGCTCCTGCTGTGAGCCAGACCTAAAGACCAAAGATCAAACAGACACCGACCTCCCTGAAGATGGGCATCTGAGATTGATCATCACCCTGAGGGAGCCAGAATAATCATTAATCTGACTACTACTGGATGGCTGTTCTACTTTCATGCCCTCTTGCTATGTGACTTGCTTTCCCCATTTGGTCCTGGACTTAATCAATTTTATTTTATTTTTTTTTGGACTTAATCAATTTTACCTGACCAGTGATGCTCATAATCTCATTGGTTGACCATAGTTTTGTCCCACCTCATGCCCACCTAAATGAGTTCCCATGTGCTCTACCACCTTAGACTCACCTCACTGCATAGTTTTACTATAAGAGTCCCTGGAAGAGACAGGCTCTTGGGAAAAACCCACTGGGGCCCATCTCCTGTCCTTGTCTCAGACAGGAGCTTTCTTTCCCCCAATAAATATATTCTGCTCATTACCTCTGTTTGTTCCTAAAATTCATTCTTAGGTTTTAGAGAGCACAAACTCATCCAGGTCAGCTCAGAAGATCATTTTTGCCTAAATCATTTGGAGGTTCCCTCTGTCATTTGGAGGTCACACACCTGACATCAGTTTTTCTCCCTGTATCAACCAGACCTGTACACTAAGAGAGGCAATATTAAGGAAGGATAGCACCTCGTGTCGTAGGGTTACTCAGGGACTGA
>PVKA01043471.1:0-16739 GCA_004027165.1 Ctenomys sociabilis | reverse complement strand
ATCCTGTGAGTCGTGACCAACGCAGACGGTCCGGAGACCACCACCACCACGGCCAGGGCGGAGACCACCACCACGGCCAGGGCGGAGACCGAGCGCACCGCCTCCCTAAACAATTCTGCTCTTTCTGTTTTGTTCATCCCCAACCCCCACCCCAGGACTGGAGATTGAACCCGGAGCTTTTACATTGAGCTCCAGCCTTTTCATTTTTTTATTTTGAGAGAGGTCTTGCTAAGTTATTAATTGCCCTGGCTGGGAACAAACTTTTGCTCCTCTTACCTCCTGGAAGGATCACAGATGTGTACCACCATGCCAGCTTCTTCCGCCCTCTTATAATCTCTCTCCTCTCCAGCCTAGGTGACCACTGAATTGTCCTCTGTCCCTCTAGTTGGGCCTTTTTCAGAATACTATATGGCATGACAGGGTCTGTAGCCCTTTGAGTGTAACTTACTTCACACAGCATTGCACATTAGAGACTTAGCTACACTACTGCATGTATCAGCATCCATCCCTTTACACTGCTGCATAGTATTCCATGTGTGGGCATCCCACATTTTGCTTATTCATTCACCAGCTGAAGGACATCTGGGTTGATTCTGGTTTTTGGAGACTAAGAATGAAGAATAGCTTTAGCATGAACCCCACGTGCTAGAGGTGGAAGATACTGCTAGAAACCAGTGAGATCTTGAGACATGAAAATAAACTCTTCACCAGTAGCTCAGCTGTCTCCTTCAACAATTGATTTGAACCTAAGTCTTTCAATTTGCAGAACAATGTGAAGGTCAAAAGCATTTCCTGAGACTATCTTGCCCAAAATAATAGCACCTGCTGGCATTCAGTTACAAGGATTAAATTAAATAATATTTAGAAGTCAGTAGGAACTCTCTTGTAGTAAATGTCCTGTGAATATTAGTGGCTATTGAAAGCCTACTTATGAGAACCATCAAGGCAAGTATTGGAGCAACACTGACGAAGTGGGAGGGACTCTCTCCTGCCTGCTGGGCACAGTGCGCCGGCTTCCCAGGCACTGAGATGCACGAGGCTGGGTCCTTGCCTAGAACGGAGCCTGGTGCTTAGCAGGTGCTCAGGAAAGGACAGCAGCCATGAGGGGGTCAGGAGAGGTCACGCTTCAAGGCATGGGTTAAGAGGTGGGTAGAAGCCAGGTGTGGTGGCGCAGGCCTGTAATCCCAGCACTTGGGAAGCTGAGACAGGAGGATTGTTGTGAGTTCGAGACCAGCCTGAGCTACAAAGTGAGTTTGAGGCTAGTCTGAACTGCACAGTGAGACCCTGTCTCCAAAAAAAAAGATAAAAAAAAAAAAAGAGGTGGGTAGAATGGACTCGCTGCCACCTTGCTCTGTGACGCTGAGCAAATCACTGAATACCACTGTGTGTCCCATCTTATCTCTAACCACTTTCTGAGCCAGGTGTGAGGGGCAATAAGACATCACGTGGTCAGTGCCCGGTGCAAGGCTGCTGCAAACTGACCCTCAGCCTAGGACAGACTCAGAACATGAGGGCGATTATTATTTTTTTTTTTTGACAGATCTTTTTCTTCCTGTAACCGCTCTTTGCCACTGGGAAAAGAGAAGGTTCAAGCAATGATCCTTAAGAGCTTTGTTTGAGTACCTTGGAGCCTGTGCTTTGGGTTCAAATCTCAGGTCTGCAACTAGCTGGGTGATCTTAGGCAGGCCACTTAACTCTCCCAAGGCTCAGCTATCATTCCAACGCAGGGGAGCCCCTTCCTCACCGGGACCGGGGCGCTCCTTTCCGCTGGAGTGGTCGTGTGTTTCCTGGGCTCTGGACTGGCTGTGCAGGAGCCCACGGCTCTTTCGGGGGCCTAGGTGGCCACTTGCCCTCCTGCTCCAGTGCCTCAGCTCCTCCCCGCCCGGCTTCTTCCCCCCTTCTGCCTGACTTCAGGACCTGCCCTCAGCACCTCTGATCCTGCCTACACCCACCTTCCACACTTCACTGCTCCAGCCCCATCATTGCAGCATTGCCAACAGGCCCCCTCTCTTTGCAGAGGTTTTGGCAGAGTGGCATGGGGACAGAGTGGTGCCAGCAGCCACCCTCACGCTGTGCCAGCCCTGCACTGGGGACTGCATGCAGGCCTGTAGGGTGCTCCTTCCCCAGCTCCAGGACTCAGGATTGGAGTGAGGAAGGCAGGTGTTGCAGACAGTGGGTTCAGACAGATGTGTGTACAGCCTCAGGCTGTGCCCTCTGAACATGTGTGGCCTCTGGGAGTGGACAGGGCTGGTGGCCCCATCTGGGACGTTGCTTGTATGGGCCGAGAGCAGCAGAGGGATTTGCACTTGGCTCTCTCCAAGTGCTTTAGCAGGGGACAAGGGTGAGGAGGTGGCAGTGCAGCAGGTCTTAAGCTCAGGGAGAGGCGGGGTGCGGTAGGCAGAGCCCAGGTGTCAGGCAGAGCCCCTGAAGGGGTGCATGCTTACAGGTGTGACATTTATCCAAACTTCTCACCTCTGGATTCCGGAACCAGGCATAGGAGACAATGGGCGAGGGGATCCCCCGCTCTCTTCCCTCTGCTGACCGGTAGGGGGCCACCCTGTGTCCTTGACTTTCCAGACTGGCCGGCAGCCCCGCCTGCTGAAAGCAATGAAGAGGTGGCTCTTCCCGGCCTCCAGCGGCTTCCTTTTCCTGCTGTCCTTGGTCATGACTGGCTGCTTCCTGTGGCAGTACCACCTCCCCAAGCTGCAGACTGGTGAGTGCCAGGCCAAGGCCCTCCTAGGGTCTGAGCTGCCTCCCAGTCCGAGTCCAGGATTTAGATGCAGGACCTCCAGCCTCCACCCTCACTGTGGGTCTCACTATAACTGTGAATCTCTGGACCTTGGTGCTGCCCCGTATGAAATGCAAACCCTAATGCCACTAGGGTTTCCTCAAGCTGTACAGTCTGGGGTTCCCCCAAAGTGTAAACCAGTGTTTCTCTTGCTCTACTTTTGACCACCATGGTCCAAAGACTCTCTCACCACTTTAAGTCCCTGAGAGGGGTCCCTCAATGGTGACTTTCACTTCTTAGAGCCTCTCCTTTCTAGGTGGCTCCAGCCCAGTCAGGAAAGCCATCACTGCTCCAGATGAGCATCAGGCCTTGGTTACTATTGGCAACCTGGGAACCTCCCACCTGCTGGGATCCTGGATGGTCCTGAACCCAGGTCTCTGCTGCTCTAGGGGACAATGTTTCTCTCCATTCTTGGGTCACCTGTGTTACAGATGCCCCAGAGCTCAGTGAGTGCTGTGGGCTCTTGAAATTCCATAGGGATTTTTATAGACATGGCTCTTTTTCTTTTCTTGTCTCTTCCTCAACTCTCTCTTTCCCTCTGTTTTTTTAAAACGTATTTGGTATAGGGTCTCACTACACAGCTCAGACTCACAGTGGCCCTCCTGTTTTCAGCCTCCCCAGTGCTGGAATAACAGGTGTGCACCACCACCCTTCTCTTAGTGGCTGGCTTGCCAGGCGCAGAGCTGGTACAGCATGTGCTACCGAGGATCTAACCTGGGGATCTAACCTGGGGATCTAACCTGGGGATCTAACCTGGGATCTAACCTGGGGCGGGGGCAGGTGCTTAGTCTGCTGAGCTGTCTTGGCAGCCACCTTCCTCAACTCTTCATCTCAATTTTTCTTTTTTCTTTTCTTTTTTTTTTTTTTTTTTGCAGTACTGAACTCAGGACCCTGCGCTTGCCGGGCAGGTGCTTATTCTACTGAGCCATCTCCTCAGCCCTCAACTTTTCTATCTAGGGTAAATTCCTTTTTGAGAGGCTCTTTGATTTCTCAAGGAAAAATATCTCAAGTAGGCAGACTAGAGTCTGTGCTTCAGAAATGTGCTCCTCAATGGTTTGACAGTTGGTTATACTATCAAACCAGAGCAGACTGGTAAGACTACAGACAAAAGAATCGCCATGTGCGGTGGTGAGCCCGAGGCAGGAGGCTTACAAAATTAGACTACGTAGCAAGTTCAAGGTCAGCCTGGACTATGCAGTGAGTTCACAGCAAGACCTTGTCTCAAAAAACAAAACGAAACAAAACAACCCCAAAACACATAAAGATGAATCATTAAGGAAATTTTAGAGACATGAGAAGCCCAAATTTTATGTTATTGGATTCCACAAATGCAAAAATTACTCTGTCAAATTGCTACACAAGTTTCCAAATACAACCCCATGTATGATGCTTGCCTGTAGTCGCAGCCCTTTGGGGGGCTGAGGAGGAGGTTTACAAGTTTGAGCCCAGCCTGGGCAATTGAGCAACTTAGTGAGACCTTATCTCAAAGTAGAAAAAAAAAAAAGAGAGAGGCTGGAAGTGAGGTCCAGTATAGGGGTTCTGGGTTCAGTCTCAGGCCCCAAAACAAAGGCCAAACATTCTCGTGCCCAAATTTGTAACAAACAAGCAGCAGTTTATGTTCTACGGGGCACGCAGACCGAGGCCACGCCCACCTGCGGGCTCTCCCCAGGGGCTGTGAGAAGCACCCCCACTCCCGCCCCCACCCAGCACTGACTCAAGCCTGGATTTTAAGATTCCCAGGCAGCTTCCTGCACACGTCCACAGCCTACCTCATACCCAGCTCTCAATGCCAGTCCTAAACCTATGCCATTCACTTGTTGAGAGAACCACTCTGAGGCAGTTTACCTTTTGAATCTACTGCTAGGGACAAGCCACCCTAACGCTACTGGCTGGTTATTTCTCTCATGACCCTGGGCTGGCCAGCAGTTTTGCTGTGTATCTAGCCTGGGCTCTGTCCAGGGCAGGGAGCAGGTCAGCTGGCACACTGGCATCCCTAGTGACTCATTCTGGCAAAGCCCTCATCCTAGTCCTGTCCACCATGTGGCAGTGTCCCCAGGGCACGAGCAAATCGCAAGTCAGCCTGTTCTCAGTCCCTTAGCCTCTGGCGGTCACTGGGAACGATCAGCCCCAATCCCGCCCTGCCTTCCTCCCCAGCTGCAGCTGCTCCGCGTGGTTCCAGGGCCACCGCACCCTGGACAAAGGCAGAACAGATTCGAGGTCTTGACGCCTGACACCCATTTCTGGTGACAGAGGTGTCCCTGGTGTTTAACGCCCCGAGCCACGTGGAGCTCCCAGTCCACCCCGGCACACATAATCAGCACGAGGAAGGAGGAGCGAATGGACAGATATGCTGCGCCTGCCCGCAGGAGCTGGAGCTCGACCCACTGCCTACACGGAGGGAGCGAGCTGGGGGCGTGGGGAAGGGGCGCGGCCACCACAGCAGCATCTGGGGCCTCGCAGGAGCCACCAAGGCCAGGCAGCCGTGGCAGCGTGGACTGGGCCTTCTCTGCCGGGCACCTCAGTGCTGTGGCCGGATCATGAGGACTGTCCCCAAGATGTGACAGTCTAGCCTTTGATACTACTTCCCTCTTCCTCCTCCAGGTTCCGTGGGACCAGAGGTGACCTCTGCGCCTGTGAGGATGTGCCCCCAGCACCCAGAACCTGTTCCTCTGGCTCACCCGCTCCCAGTGTTGAAGGAAGCCCTGGAAAAGGTCAGTGATGACCCCGGAGGGGTGGGTGTGTGAGGAGGGTGGCGAGTGCAGGGAAGCACTTTTTTTTTTTAAAGCAAAAGTAAGATGAAAATTTATTGATTTTGTATTTTAGCACAGGGTCTACAGGGTCCCACTGCACAGATCATATATATATATATATATATGGTTTATAGTTTTTACTGAATTTATTTTTTATTTTTTTAATTGAAAAACAAATATCAATGAGATAGTTTCAAAGCTGATCAATAGGAAGTTTAAATAATTAATACCTTGTCCATTGTTATCTTCTTAGTGGTCACACATAGTCAGGGAAGCACTTTTTACTGGCAGTGGGGTTCAGTCAGCCTGCTGTGTGCTGGGCAGCAGGGAACAGGGCAGGAAGAAGACCCTCACCGGCCTTCTAGAAACCACTAACCTAGTTAAGGCAACACAGGTGAGTGTGGTGACAAGAGAGGGCCAGGACCCTGTGGGAGCACCAAAGGACTAGGGCTGGGGTCTGGAGGTAGCAGTGTTTGGGGTGAGATGTGAATAAGTAGATACCAGGTAATGTGTGTGTGTGTGTATGTATGTGTGTGTGTGTGTGTGTGTGTTGCGGGGGTGTGTTCCAGACAGACGGAGCAGCATGTGCAAAGGCCCTGAGGCAGAAGGTTGGGCACATGGATCACAGAAGGCTAAGAGGGCAGAGGGGTAGGCGGGGGATGAGGAGGGAACGGATTACAGATAGAGCCAAGACACAAAAAAAGGCCACAGCAATAGGATGAAACAGAGCCGCGCAGGGACACACCCATGCTCTCCACTTACCACTGCGGGGCGCACCTGCTCCGGGCCATCAGGGCCCATGAACTTAGGAGCCACAGAGGCAGGGGAAATCTGATCAGAAGCCCATGAGCAGCAGCCTGGTGGGGGGACTTGAAACTGTCATCCAATAACTGCTGCAGGTTGGGGGTGACCAGTCCACCGGAGTGAGGTAAGCACAGGCCCATGGGGAGGCGTGGGGAGCTCAGGCAGGAGGGGAGCAGAGGGTGCCGCGCGGCTCCGGGGCTCATAGTAAGTGAAATATAGAGTGACAATAATCCCCGCAGCTGTCATCTGCCGAGCACCTGGTGAGTGCCAAGTGCCACGGTACCTTTTGTGCTGCACCTCCTGCATCTCTTATCTGTGTAGGGGGCGACTGAGGCTCAGAGAGGGAAAGATAGCACAGAGGTGGAAGGGAGAAGCTGGCCGGGCCCAGCTCAGGATGGTGAAACCTCGGGCAAGGTGTCTGGGCATCATCAGGAAGGGGCTGCTCTTGATCCCAGCAGCTACGCCCCAGCATGTGGGCAAGGTACTTCGTGTCACAGAGACTTGGTTTTCTCATCCATTAAATGGGGAGAAATTAGCACTGACTTACTACTATGCAGATCAAGTCAGATAATGAATGAAAACCTCTTTCTGTCATGCCTGGCATACTGTAAATGTTTCCTAAACACTAGCTATTATCACTGCCTTTCTACTTAATCATTGAAAAAATAAGATATCTTAAAGAAATGTACAAGGGACCTATAAACAGTGGATTCCTCAATACCGGGTGTTCGATTAAGCTCTGGAGAGGTTTGTTTAGGGCATGAGACCAGGGTTTGACTACATCAGTAATTTTAAATCTTCCCTCTTTTTATTTATTTATTTTTTTTGGTACTGAGGATAGACGTCAGAGCCTCATACATGCCAGACAACACTACCACAGAGCTGCATCCTCAAGCCCCCTCCTCCTTTTTTTACTTTGCTAAGGAACTATTTCTTTGAGAGAAAAAAATCTTTTGAGGAAGCCCTATGTCTACCACAGACTGCAGCAGGCTTCTCTGAGCAAAGCTGGGTCCCCAGGGTATGGTAGGGCCTGGGATGCTGGCGCTCAGGGAGGTGCTGTGTGAGGGGTTGGCTGTGGGAACGGGAGAGGCCGGGGGGTGTCACTACACCCACACTCGCAGCCTCCTGGTCTTTCCCCCCAAGGTGGACAGGATCCTCAGCCAGGCCATGTCGACCCCGGGCCTGGCTGCAATGTCTGCAGTTGTGGTCCACAATGACACCGTACTCTGGACTAGGAACTTTGGGAAGAAGAATGGCTCAGACCCCAATTCCGGGGCCCCCAACGAGCACACCATGTACCGGTCAGCCAGGCTATCTCCAGGGCCCTGTGGATGGTGTAGGGTGGGAAGGCAGGGGACCCACGAGGCAGAGACCCAAGAGAATCATGACTGGGGAGGCCAGGCTGCCATGATTAAGTCCTGGCAGTTCCACAGAGGAGGAGCCCGAGATCCAGAGGGAACCAGTGAGTGCCCAGTGTCACACCACAGGGGTGGCCAGCCAACAGGGATCCCTCCTGGAAACCAAAGCTACCAAACTGGAGAAGGACCCCTGTGCCACCCACCTTCTGTCTTTGGCACATGCCTCTGAAACCCGTACCCAGCTCTGGGGACCCCTCCAGGTTCCCATGGGTTGGCAGCAGTGTCCCAGACGGAAGCAGGCTGAGACACTGAGCTGACACCCCAAGTCCCCCTCCTCAAAGCTCACACTGCACACTCATCCCCAGGGGTGCTGCGGGGAGACCAGGGTCCAGAGGGAGTTGGCATGCACACTACCCCGCTCCACAACCAGCATTTCACACACATCCTCTCCTCAGCTCCTTTGAGGCCCACAGGGAAGCTGCCTCAGAAGGGTCCAATAACTGGCCCAAAGCCACACAGCCAGTACCCAAGCCAGCCTTGGAATGAGAAGGGCTTGGCATGGGTAGGTTGCTCAAGAGGGTCCACCCTATCCTGCCAGCCCCTCAACTTCCGGTATGTTCTCCAGCACCCTCTGTCCAAAGGCAGCTTCGGGCGGCCCCGGGCCCTTCATCTGAGATGCTGACTTGGGTGGATTCAGTTTTTTCTAGAGCACGGTGGTGTGGGAGCTGGGGGTCTAGGGCAGGGCCTGGCTGTGGACCCACAAGTCACCCTCCGTGCCTGTGCCCCCTTCATGAGGCAGGATCGCCAGTGTCTCCAAGATCTTCCCAGTCCTCATGCTGTACCGCCTGTGGGAGGAGGGCACTGTGGCCTCCCTGGACGACCCTCTGGAGCGCTATGCCAGCACCTTCACCATTCACAACCCACTGGGCATGGCCTCAGCCCCCCAACACCAAGGCCTGATGGATGGGCTAGACGAGGTGGGCCTGGCTCCCAGGCCTTCGCCCGTCACCCTCCGAAGGATGGCCAGCCAACTCTCAGGTGAGTCTCAGGGCTCACTTGGCCTGACCTAAACTATCTAGGTAGCGACTGTGGTGCTCATGGTTCCCAGCCGGCAAGCTCTGTGTCCTGTGTTGGCCATGTTCCCACCCCAGGGCTGCGGGATGGCTGGGGTAGAAAGATCTAGAGAGGTAAACGCTGAGGTGACGCCTAGATGTTTAGATGTAGCAGACAAATCAGTTTTCATGTCAAAACCAAGTAGACAGGTCAAGATCTGCCTGCCTATGAGGTCTCCAGCAAGACATCAGTTTGTATTTGTAGGCAATTCTGTAAGGAAGATGCAACAGCCCCGGTATACATGTCAAGGTCATGTGAAGGTCAGCACAGCACAGCTACCCAGAGCAAACACCAGTGAAAGATAGGAACAGAATCCACAATCCACAGCAGAGGCCATTTAAAAGTGTTAAAAGGTGTTCAACCTCACTCATCACAAAACCAAGACAGAGCTATATGGAAACAGCATATTTTCCTCCTAGGAGTTGGCAAAGACAAAAATGGTGGATGCGCTGAGTAGGTGAGGATGTGGAGAGATAGACCCCCTTCTCCATCAATGGTGGGGATGTACAGTGATGCCAGATGTGGAGGGCAGCTTGCAGCAGCCACCACGATGTGAAATATAGGGGCCGGAAGAGTAGCCCAGTGGTAGGGCAAGTGCTTAGCGTGCACAGGGCCCCAGATTGCACCTCCAGTATGCACGCATGCATGCACACACATGCATGCACATGCATACACACACACACACACACACAGACAGTATACACTCTAGTATTCACATGTGTGTGAAGTGTGTCCACAGTAATTTACTACAGAACTACTTGTAATAATAAAAGATGGAAACAACATACATGTCCATCAGTGGGGGAATAAAAGAAACAATGTACATGTCCATCAATGGGGGAATAACTAAATTAAACTATGACCTAACTATACAAATACTATGTAGACCTAAAAAGACAGATATTCTTTGTGTCCCGAGGTGGAATAAACTACAATATTAAGTAGGAGAAAATCTCTTAAGAGCAGATACTTTATATTACCATATAATAGGGAATAAGAATATACTTATGTACATAGGAAATGTTTGTCTCTATAGGCATAACATCTATCTATGTAGAAATCATATATGTAATGTACAGTCTATAGCACGCATTTGGAAGGGAACTAGAGACTGAAACAACTTGCTTCTAGGAAGAGAAATTAGCTGGAAAGAAGGAGAAAAGGAAACATTTTCACTGTATAGCCTTCGGTGTTCTTCAAATTTTGGATCATGTAAATGAACTGCTTATCCAAGATAATTTATATAATAATTATAAAGGTGTGCCTACAACCTGGATGAAGGGGACAGTGTGGAGGGGCAGGGGCAAGCTGCTGCTCAGACACAAAACAGGGGACAGGAATTGGGCAAGGCTGGAGGGACCCAGGCTAGAGCGTGGCGGTCTAGACAGGCCTGGGGAGGGCACCCTGCTTCGTGGTGACTGACTCGGGGAAGGCACGGAAGGCAGCAGCACTGGCCCCACCCCAGAGCCTTGGATGGCTCATATTTGCGGCCCTTGATCCATTGACCTAAAATGCAGGTGTTGCTCACAGCCACCTGCCATCACTTCACCAAGTGTACCCAGGCCGGAGCTCTTCGCCAGTGACCGTGGCTGCTCGAACTCCCCTTCCCTGAACCTGAGGCTCAGCAAGAGGGTGGGCGCCCCTGAGGTGGCACGGGTAGGACAGGATCAGTGTTCTCCAGGAAGAGTGCCCCTACGGCTCAGGGCGCAAGCACTGAGATGCCAGCTCGGTCTTCTCGCTGTGGGATCCCGGGCAGATCCTTTGGCTTCTCAGCCTTGCTAGTGCCCTTGTAAATCACCTGTGCCTGGGGCTGTGTGGGGGGATGCAGTGGGTTAATGAGTGTACTGAGGTAGGGCCTGGCTCCTGGCAGACACCTGCCCACTACCTCTGTGTATGCCTCTGGTTGGCCCACGTTTGGAGGAGCCAGATGTGGATAGAACTTCAGGGGTCCTCTTTTTTTTTTTTTTTTTGTCTTTTTGAGACAGGGTCTCACTATGCAGTTCAGGCTGGCCTTAAGCTCACTTTGTAGCTTAGGCTGGTCTTGAACTCACAACAATCCTCCTGCCTCAGCCTCCCGAGTGCTGGGATTACAGGCATGCGCCACCATGCCCCGCTCAGGGGTCCTCTTTAAGGACATAATATTATAAATTTAAGATTAGACACAGGCATTGGATGGAAGTATGCTGTGAGGATCTTGGCTGCGTAAGCATCTAGGAGATCGTGGAGGACCCCTTGTGACGCTAGGGCCTCCTTTAGGGTACACAGGACAGGGGTCTCAACTTCACACCATTCCTGACACCTCTGTCCCAAGGAGGCCAGCTGAGCAAGCTGCGGCCTCAATAGCCCTATTCTTGGCCGTCTTCCCAATGCCCCAGGGATCCCCGCCTCTACTCATAAATCCCTTCATCCTTTCCTTAAATCCTGCATTGTCTGGCAAAGAAACCACTGCCAGACTGAGTGGGGGCTCTGAGAAGGGAAGCAACAAGGCTTGTGGCTGGGCATCAAGTTATGCAGTCAGAATCTGAACCCAGGACTTGGAAGTCCATGTCATTGTTCTTGACAAAACTTCGTAGTCACCCCTCAGGCCTCCCTCTTGCTCCCCCTCCTGTATATCCCTTCCAGGAGAAGAAGATCCTGCTGGCTCCACTATCAATTTCTGGAGTGCAACTACTCTATACTGTCTCTGCTTTTTAGTATGCTGGTCTAAGCCACTATCATATAAGAAAGAACCTTGCAGGTGTGTGTGTGTGTGTGTGTGTGTGTGTGTGTGTGTGTGTGTGTGGAGTTGTAGTGATTCTCCTGCTTCAGCATCCCAAGTGCTGGAGTCACAGGCAGACATGCACCCACGTCCCTGGCTTTTAGTAAGGATTTCAGAAAGTCTTTTCATAAGCTTCCCTACTTCTACCATTGTCCCCAGTAGTTTGTTTTCATATCACAGCCAGAAGGACCTTGGTACATGTGCTATGTCATTTCTTTGTCCATCCCATGCCGAGGGAGAGCTACGTCCTTCCACAATGGGGTCCTGTAGGATCTAGTAGCTGTACCCCCACATCTCTCACCTCCCATCTTGACCTTTTCCTCTCTGCAGCCCCACTGGCTGCTCCATACTGCCCCTCAAATGTGTCAAAACACGTGTGCCTCCAGGTCTTTGTATTTGCTGTTCTCGCTGCCTGGGACACCCTTTCTTCATAGCTGCAATGGCTGGCATTTCCAGATGTCATTTGATCGAGGGCCACCTTCCCCATGAAGGAGACCACTTTGTATAAAATAACACCACCTCTCATTGAAATACTTTTTTACGTAGCACAACTGTTCGTTTGCTTGTTGTCTGTCCCCTAGCTTAGAATATCCACACCCCATCGGTAGAGACTTGGCTTTGTTTCTTGCTGAGTCTCTAGTACCCAAAATAGTTCTTGGCACAGGTGGTAAAAAAATTATTGATGAGCGCAGGGATGAAAGGGATCCTAATCCTGTGATCCTTTCAATACTTGTCACATCCAATAAATGGAACACACATTTAACCACTGACCTCAAGAAATTCATGAAAGTGGAACTTTCCATGGTTGATAACACTTTTTTTGGTGGTGCTAGGGATCAAACCCAGGACCCCTTGAATGCTAGGCAAGTGCTGTACCACTAAGCAACACCCTCCAGTGCCTAGCAATTATTTCTGAATCAGTTGGTATGTAGCTGGCACCACGCCAAGCACGTTATCTTGTCTAATCGTCACGCTAGCTATGACATAGGACTGGGTTCCCTCACGTTACAGATGAAGCACTAGGGCTCAGAGAGGTTAGGGGACTTGCCTCACAAAACCCAGGCCCAGTGGGTGTGTCCACTCTGTTCCCTAGGGCTACCCAGAAGGCTGCGCTCCACATCGCTGCTGTGGAAGGGCAGCACCCAGGAGGCCCTGATCCTGCTCAAGGATGATGTGCTGGTGGCCGACCCAGGAACCAGGTGAGGACCGTGTCCTGATGCCTCATGCTACGAGGGGCCTCTGCAGGAGACCTGACCCCAGGGAGATCACTTTGCTCCGGATGCCCGGAGTCAGAAGGGAAGACTAAGGCCTAGAAGGGGAGGCACAGCGAGGTGTGGGGGGAGGGGCAGCATCCAGCTCTGCTGCAGTCCAGTGTCCTTGCATCCATCAACTCCATGCTGCCTAAGGACCTGCTGTGTCCAGAATATGCTAAGCCTGGAGTTGGCATTCTGATGGGGGACACACAGTGAAAAACTAACATGGAGAAAGATTTTGCCATGATAAAAACGAGTGGGACATTGTTACTATCAGGAGCAGATGATTGGGTAATCAGAGAACAGAGAAGCCCAGCTCTGGAGGCAGCGGGGCTCCAGGGTTGGATGGAGGACAGCTGGCACTGCCCAGTCAAGGAGGCCCCCTTAGAGGCCTACCTGCCCTGGGCGGTGCTGCTTTTCCAAAAGTCCCTCTGCTTCTCTAATTGCTGAGCCCCAGGCCCCAGGCCCCTTGAGAAGGGGCCCGCCCAGGTGATGATGCAGACAGGTGATGTTCCGGGCTCTGCTCTGACTGGCCATGTAACCCTGTGAACCTTACTATCTAGGTGCTTGGCCTAGAGGCTCAGAGTGCATGGTAGGACGCGTAGATCTACATCCATCCCATTCCTTCCTGAGGTTCCAACTGGGAGACTCAAGTTGCATGTCCTCTTGCTAGTCACAGGTGGACACAGAGACCAGAGGAAGGGAAGATGAGACCCGCCTCACCTTTGTCACTCGAGCTTCAGGATGACCATCGCCCACCCCCTCAAATCCACTAAAACTTTGATTTTCCATTTGATGAGAATGGAAAGGACCAGTGACACCTGCTGCACCACCTTTCCACGTGCATATCTGGTGTAATCCTGGGTAGTTTCCTGCTCCTTATTGGCTTTAAGGCTTCTTGAGTGTAGGACAATCATGTCCTAGGATTTCTGAAGTCACTTCTGGGCCTGGCTGTCTGGAGTGCAGGCTCCTTTGCGGCCCTACCCACCCCTTCGAAGCGCTGGTGGCATTTCAGCAGCCTGGGCATTGCGAACGGGACCCGGGGATGGCCAGGGCCACACCCTAACCACGCTCTCCTTCCTCCCAGGTGCCACTACAGCACGCTGGCCTTCTCGCTGCTGGCGCACGTGCTGGCGGCGCACACGGCCCAGGGTGACTACCAGCGCTGGGTCTCGGAGAACGTGCTGGAGCCGCTGGGCATGGCGGACACGGGCTTCGACCTGACACCCTCGGTGCGCGCCCGCCTGGCCGCGGGCTTCTACAGCAGCGGGCGGCCGGCGCCGCTCTACGACCTGGGCTGGTACCGCCCGTCGGGCCAGATGTACTCCACGCCCTCCGACCTGGCCAAGCTGGCCATGGCGCTGCTGGGCGGCGGGCCCCGGCGGCTGCTGCGGCCAGACGCGGCCAAGGCGCTGCTGGCGCCCGTGCTGGCCTGCCCCGCCGCCTACTTCGCGCCCGAGACGGGCACGCCGTGGGAGTTCCACGCGCAGCGGGGCCACCGCGAGGCGCGCAAGGACGGCGACCTGGACGGCTACGCCGCCACCTTCTCCCTGGTGCCGCCGCTGCGCCTGGGCCTCGTGCTGCTGCTGGCCGGGCCGCGGCCGTCCGGGCGCGACCTGGTGGCCGAGGTCTACGACGCGCTCGTGCCCGCCCTGGAGCGCGCGCTCCGCCAGGCCGCGCGCAGCCCCGCGCCGCCGCCCCGCGCGCGCCCCTTCGCGGGCTACTTCTCCTTCGCCAACCTCACCTTCTACGAGGTGCGCGCCGGGCCGGCGGGCGAGCTGCGTCTGCGCCAGTTCGGGCCCCGCGTGGAGGCGCTGGTGCCGCCCGCCTTCCGCACGCTCGCCCTGCGCCACGTGCGCGGCCGCGTCTTCCAGCTGCACGTGGCGCGCGAGTTTCCGTGCTCGCTGCCGCTCGGCGGGGACGCGCGGCTGTCGCTGGAGACCCAGCACGGGCAGCTGGTCCACTTCTACCCCCTGGATCCCCACGGGCTGTCCCCGGGCTTCGACGTGCCTGGTCTCAACACTTACCGGGTGCTGCGACTGCAGCGCCGGCCGGTGTTCAAGACCCAGTGACCCCAGGCGGCGCCCACAGCCTCGGGTCCTCTCAGCCCGTCGCTTTCCTATCCAAGGTGGGGCACCGGAGGTCGCAGGGAAGCTGAGAACCCGAGTAGTTGGCAGAATGGGGTAGGCGCGGTGCTACTTGATGCGTCCTCGACCGCAGCCGGTTTGCAAGCCTTGCTGGTGTTGGCAGAGGAATTAAGAACAGAAATATAGAGGGAGCGCTCAGAAAATTTAGGAAGCATTTAGAAATTTTACTTTTGTGTCTATAAAACGTAAGACACAAGGTAGGGTTATATTTTATATTTTACCTTTTTCCTCCCCTTCCTCTAAGATTTTGAGACAAGGTCTGGCTACCTCATCCGAGCACACTTCAAACTTGTGACCCTCCTCTCTCAGCCTCCTGAGTGCAGGGATTTCAGGCATGTGCTCCCATGCCTGGTTTTATATTTTGTCTTTTAAGAACGAACCATATGGTGTTGTAATTTACCCAAAATGAAATAGTTTGTTTGCAGCGCTGGAGGTGGAAATCCAGGGCCTCATGCGTGCCAGGCAAGCCCTCTACCACGGAGCTACATGCGCAGTCCCCATTTGGATGATTTTGACAAATATTTATACCCATCGACACAATCAAGATACAGGAAATCTCCATCACTCCCCGGAGATCCTCTCTCCCCCGCCCGAGGCAACTTGGCTGATCTGCTTTCTGTCACTAAACATTAGTTTCGCCTGTTCTAGAATTTCACGTAAATAGAATCATACAGTGGGCTCTTTTGTGCCTCTCCTCTGTGGATCAGCATGCTGCTTACGAGGTTCGTGTGTGTGCTCCACTTTACCCATTGTATAGATGGGCCACAATTTGCATATCCTTTCCCTTGCTGATGGACATTTGGGTGGTTTCCAGATTGGGGCTATTGTGGAAAAGCATTCTTGCACCAGTCTTTCTTTGAATGCTTGCTTTCATATCTCCTGGGTAAATTTCTAGGTGTGCCTGCCATACAGTTTCCCGAAGCATTTCTGTCATTTTATATCCCCAAACAGCAATAAGTTGGTTCGGTTGTCCACACTTTTGGCTTCTGTGCGATGGTGTCAATCTTTTTCGTTTTAACCACGTTGGTGGTTGTGAAATCATATTTAGATCATGGTGGCTTTTACTGCATGGTAGGTATTAAACTGTAAAAGCTCTTATTTATTTTGTATTTGGTAGTTCTGGGGGATGTGGAACCCAGGGCCTTCACACTGAGCTACATCTCTAGTCCTTTCTTATATTTTAGTTCTGAAGCAGGGTTTTGCTAAATCACTGAGTTTTTCAGGCTGGGCTCCAATTATAATCCTCTTGCTCCAGCCTCTCAGAGTGCTGAGGTTACAGGTGTGTGCTCCCACTCCCTGCTGAAAGCTTTTTATGTACTCTAGATACGAGTTCATTGTCACATATATGAATTGTAAATATTTTCCCCTATTCTTAGGCTTGATCTTTTCTTAATGATGTCTTTTGAAGAGCAGAGTTTTAACAATTGATGAACTTTATACCTATTGGATCTAATACAAAATGTGGGCATATATTTTGTGTATCTTTTAAAAAATCTTTTTCATTGGAGAAGATTATAGATTCTAATGCAAGGATAAGACATAACTAGTACACTGTTTACCTAGTTTCACCCAATGGAAGTCTTGTAAAAAAAATAAATAAAAGTCACTGTAAGCCGGGCGTGGTGGCGCATGCCTATAATCCCAGCACTCGGGAGGCTGAGACAGGAGGATTGTTGTGAGTTCGAGACCAGCCTGAGCTACAAAGTGAGCTTAAGGCCAGCCTGAACAGCATAGTGAGACCCTGTCTCAAAAAGACAAAAAAAAAAAA
>PVKA01043470.1:0-16740 GCA_004027165.1 Ctenomys sociabilis | reverse complement strand
TCAGTTGAAGTGTTTCATAGTAGAAAAGATACAGAATGGAATTATAGATGGAAAAAGTTATGTTTTCCTAGATCCAAAGAGAAGGGACGTTTCAAGGAAAAATGTCCAAAGCTTCTAGAGAAGGAAAAGAAAGTGTTTATGATGGAGTCAGAGGAAGTTTCAGACTAAGGTGGTTATGTGTCTTCCCTCTCAGCCTGAGGGAACCCATGTTAACTGCCAATATAAGGAAAGAGCTTGTAAAACTTTCAATAGAGTACTAAATGTTTTCCCTAGGTCTGACAATCCATATGCCACAGGTCTGCTAAATGATTACTGTATCCTGTTGATGTTTTTATTTGGCCTATACATGTGTATAAAACTAACAATTGCCTAAAATTATCCCAAGAGATGAATGATTTCATCACCATCTAAAAACCAGTGGAAAATGTTATACCCTGACAAAATTGACTCCATTTTGTTGCCCTTCTAACATCGCCGTGTTCCTGTTCTGTATGCGCCTACCCTCCCAACTCCCTCACCTCTGTGACCCAAGCCTTGTCTTGACCGACATCTGTACCCCTTCCCTGTTTTTGAGGACCTTGACAAACTCTGTACTTACACATAGGTGACACCAATCTCTAAGATTATAGATATTAACAACAAAAAGGGGGGAATGTAAGGTCCTAGCCAAACAAACTCCATCTTAAAAGGTCAACAAAATGTTTTTAAAATTACTGCATCTGTAGATGGAAGAAAGCACATGGATGGGGCTTATCTTCAGGACACCTGCAGTCCTGCTTGCCTCCCAGCTGTGGATGTCCTGGGGATAAATCCCTACATGCCTCCCAGCAACAGGTGTCCTAGATAGCTCAGCTGAAACAGCCAGTTCTCGGAACCACAGGACCTTCCGAGAATTACCCTCCCCGATTCCTGCACCATCCAATTATTGTAAAGGACAATATAAACTGTCCTACCCTTTCAAATGTCAGCCCAGCTAACACACGCGATTGGCTTCTGTATACCCCGCTTGCTGCTTTGCCGCCAAAAGTGCTATATAATCCTGAGTGATCGAAGGCTCGGGGTAGCCAGGGCCCAGTTGCCTGGTGACCCTGTGCCGGCACAGCTTCTAAAATAAAATCCCCTTGCTTTTGCATGAGAGGACGTCTCTTGGAGTCTTTCTTCACATGGTGGGCTTCTCAGACCTAACACAAACTAGACTTGTTAGAGGTAATATGTGAAAACCCCAAAGCAAGTGTCATATTAAATGCCTTAAAAAACATCCTGAAAGAGGCTGGTTGTGGTGGAGCATGCCTGTAATTGCAGCCTATGAAAGACTGAGACAGGAGGATCATTGTAAGTTCAAGACCAGCCTGGGCTACAAAGTGAGATCAAGGTCAGCCTGAGCTGCACAGTGAGACCCTGTAGAAATACAGATTTGAGATAAAAACCTACTGTCCTAAGAGAGTAGGGAACAATAGACAGAGCCCGAGGGTGATGCTGTCTTTTAAATTTCCCAGAAATGGGATTCTAGATAACAGCTTCTCCTGAAGATGCCCTGAGCTTTGATCCCTTGCTGGAATGTTACCAGCTAGCAATTGTGTGAAGCTAGTGTTAGGTGGAAGTTAGTAGAGATAACAGTTTGTATTCACTTAAGTAATTATGCACATTCCTTAGCCTGTCTTTAGCCCTGAATAAAAGTGAGATGCTTCTAAGGCTCTGGGCTCCCTTGGAGAGAGATTCATCTCAATGAGACCTCTGAAGCTACTTTCATCAGGTCTTCTTGTCCTTTCTTTCGGCACCAACCCGTAACATACAAGACCCTGTCTCAAAAAGACAAAAGACAAAAGCAAAACCATCCTGAAATCTTTTCCTGTCAGATTAGGAAGAAGTATGTATATTTTGTCAATTCTACTTAACATGAAAATCATATAAAAATCTACTAGGAAGGAAAAAGAAATAAAAAGCAACCAAGTTAGAGAGAATAAAGTCAAATTGCTTCTGTTCACAGATGACATAATCTTATTTGTAGAAAATCCTAAAGATTAAACAAATATATCCTGTGCCCCAAAAGACCTGTCAGAATTAATCAGGGAATTCATGTTATAAATGTCAAAACAACCACATAAAAATGAGAGCACCTTATTACAAAAAGTGACAAATATTTCAGGTAATACATATTTATATTTATTAAATTTAGCATATATATTCTAAAACAATGTACTATATGTGAAAAATATGTAGAATTTTGTCATGTAAAATAAACAAATTTTAAAGATACTGGATTTGTATACATTAACAAAGAACAACCTAAAAAGAAAATTAAGAAAAGATTTCACTTAAAAAATAGTCCTTTAAAAAGTATAAAACTTAGGAATGTACTAAAAGAGACAAAACTTTTTTTGTGTTTTTATTTTGGCCAAACAGGAGATTGAACTCAGGCCTTGCACTTCTCAGGGAAGCACTTATTCCACTGAGCCATCTCCCGGGTCCTTGTATTGTTTTAATTTATTTAGTACAGGGTCTTACTACACAGATCAGACTTGTAGTGATTCTCCAGTTTTCAGCCTCCCAAGTGCTTGGATTGCAAGCAGACCCCCCCACGCCAAGTGTTATCTGCAGTCTCAGTGTGCCCCTGGGGTGGGGTTAACATGGCAGGCAGAGATTGAGCCCTGGACACCTTCATCTGCCTAAGCAGGCACTTTAATCTGCTCAGTTATCAGGCCGGCCCTTACAAATTCTTTACTACATGCAAAATCAGCATGAGGTTCCGTTTTACACACACACTGCTTAAGAATAAAAATTAAAAGGATGTATGAGGATGAACGTTGAAGCCAGCCATTAAAGGCAGTGCAATTTTGTTCAGGAAAGCAACCTCGAATAGTCAGGCTCATGGAGAAAGGAAATAGAATGCTGGTGGCCTGGCACTGCAGGAGGATGGAAGAGAAAACCTTCCTTTTTTTTCTTGTGAATGAAATTTTTATTTACACATTGTATCTAGAAGCAGATCATATTCTTATATATAATTTCCAAGAAATTACTATAATTTGTTTACAAACCAAAATACATATTAAAATCAATGGATTTCCAATAGTTCATTCTGTGGTGTTCTCAGTACAAATGGTACCTATCTGATTTGAAACATACAGAAAAAGTGTAAACTACAGCAATCTGGACTGCAAGTATCCATTTTCATGGCACTCCAACTATGAAATTTCTTTAATCCAACATATGTACTATTATAAAATTCTATAAGAATTTCTCACCATCTCTGGATGTAGAGTTTGGATCAGTTTTCAGGGACTGCAATTACACACTTTTGCCATGTTATGACTTACAATAACCTTTCATTGAGAGCTGCAATTTGGAATGGAGAAAATATTCTGGAGATGGACAGTTATAATAGCTGCACAACAATGTGAGTGTACCTAGTTTCTCTGAAATATATACTAAGAAATGACTCATTTAAAGAATGTCCTATGTGCAGCTGAGAAGAATTCATGTTCTGGTATTGTTGTGAGAAACACTCTTAGCAATCAGTCTGTTTTCTTTTGACTGGAGAATTGAGTCCATTTACATTGATAGTTATAACTGACACATATTGGCTTATATTTGTCATGGTATGTTCAGCTGTTGGTTTTCTACTTTTCTCCTGTTGAATTGCTTGCAGTACCTGGTGGTTTCTATTTTTTGGGAGCTCCTATAGCTGGAAATTAATCATAGGAGGGAGGGCAAGATGAGGCCTAATTACCTAAAGCAGTCAAGCTACCTCAGTCTTGAAAAAAAATATCCACTGTGGGCTAGGCAACCTTGTGGTCACAAGGCAACCTTGTGTCTTACACATTTGCAAAGGTATAAATGAATTACCCTCTTGTTGTTGTAGGATCTTTTGCCTATCAGGCATGGTCTACCACCTGACCTCAGCTATTATTTCCTGTCTTTCTTTTCTTTCTTTTTTTTTGAGACAGGGTCTCACTATGCAGTTCACGCTGGCCTTAAACTCACTTTGTAGCTCAGGCTGGTCTCAAACTCACAACAATCCTCCTGCCTCAGACTCCCGAGTGCTGGGATTACAGGCCTGCACCACCACGCCCGGCTCTGTCTTTATTTTCTGAATGGCAGGAAGCTGCCATTTTCTCCTTAGGAATATTGAGAGACCAACAGATCCCTACATCTTGCACCTGAAATAGGGACCTCCACCAAGGAGATATTACAGATTTAAAAAATTAAACAAACAGTTAATTAAACTTTTAAGTCAGCAGAAGTTTTCCAGCTACAGGGTGGAGGAATGCATTGCTCAGTCAATAGTTAGCACTGAAGTGTTACATTGGCACTGATCAGGTGAAAAACATGAGGCACGGAGTCTTCTGACAAATAATACATAAAAAATTAGCTTAAAGGGAGAAATGTGTTTTTAAAAAGCCAAAAAAGGAAAAAGTTAGATTGAAGTAAAAATGGAACAAATACAGTCTCAAGAATCACAGAGATATGTGTCTATAAAAGTGGTTTTTGGCATTCTTGATTCCTGTATTTACTTTTCTTTTTTGAATTACGGTTAAAAGAGATTTTGCAACTACAAAGTATTTGAGAGCTGAAGCCCTCCTTGAAAATCAAGTTCTGAACCTGAGCTGGACAAGCTGTGGGTAGGGGAAATAATCTTTATGCAGTGCTCAGAATAGGAACCAGATCAGCCAGATTGGAATTTAGAAAGCCGCGTTCATTACTGAGCTCAGGGTCCCCAGTCAGCTCTCACACAGGAGACGACCGAAAAAAGGCAGCTAGCCCAGGAAGCAGGGGAACTTTTAAAACACGGAACCACATTCAGTTTGGTAAACAAATTCATTAACTGCCACAAGATAATGTTTACAGGGTCACTGTAACCACTACTCAAACTAAATTTCTTGGGGCTTTTAGTTTCTCCTCATCTTGCACTTGAGTACTTGCATAGCCCAAGAGTTCAAGAAGTTAAAGTCCATTTAATTTCATTTTGAAGTCATCTCTGTAAACTAACTTTGTTTACAGGAATTAGTGAGCTAGGAATTTTATCTTGGCAAACAGGAAGAAACAGCCACTAGTTATTAAATGACGTAGAACAGTGGTAAGTCTACATTTACACAATAGAAAACACAAGATTTACATTATAGTCTAAATGCAAGTTGGCCCATTAAAATAACAGCACAGACAGTGTGTAAACCCCCTAGACTTACTCAGTTAAACAAGGAAGATGCCTTGGAAGACAAAAGAGATCGTTCTCCACCAGAGAAGCATTTCTCCATGAATTTCATTTCACAAAATTTGATGATTTTAACTGAGCATCAGGCAACAAAACCAGTGTTTTCAACTCAGACAAATTTTGTGTTGTCACAGAGCAGAACATCCATCTCTTAGGGAATAGTTCACTTTTCTTCATTCCCCTTGCAATTGGAGTAAAAGAAGCCAAATTGGCAGGGTGGTTCATGGGTGGATTTCAACATATCTATCCTGTTACAGAAGTTCAAGTCTCTGATGATCCAGGACAATTTCTGTCTTCATGAAGCTGCACTTTATAAAATCTTTAAAAAAAAAAATTGAACCTGAGTTTAGTAGAAATCCTAGGACATCAGATTATGTCCCCAAATGATTGGAAAGTATCCCAGTTGCTCTTCTCTTGTTGCTGGGACAAAATACCTGACATCCAAAATTAAGGAATGAAAGATTTGTTAAGCTCACAGTTATTAGAGGTTTCAGTCCATACTCAGCTGGCTCCTAGGCAGAGTGGAACAGGGAAACACAGAGTAGCCTTTCACAAAGGAGGCAAAGAGTGAGAGCAAGAGAGTAGCAACAACTCAGGCAGTTAGCTAGTCTCTCTCTCATATTGTCATGGAAATTACCTGCACCAGAGCAGATGCAGCACCTACAACCACAATAATTAAACTCCAGAAGCTGCCCCATCACTGCATGAGGCTTTGGAGGAACAACTATACACAAAGAATAGCAGAAAGATATAGCTTATTGTTGTGGAAAGGAAATAGGGGATTGTTTGTTGAGGAAAGCAAATTTCTTTGAACATTGCAGGGACTAGGCAGCTTGTAAGGCTGTTGACAAAGTAGCATTACAAAAGATATGCTAATCAGTGAAGGTGTCTTTGCTACCACAGACAATCAACTGACCTTCCAGTTGCAAATATATGAGCAAGAGAAAAAATCAGACACTGGGACCTAGAGGGAACTCCCTTCAAAGAGTGGGTCATCCTTTAATTTGGCTTCCATTCAGCAGGGCTCACATAAATCTTTTGAAGATTTTGCAGCATCCTTATTGCAATCTAATGAGAGGATTTTATGTGACACAGAAGTTAGCAAACTAATAGTTCAACAATTGGCTTTTAAAATGCAAACAAATGGTCTAAAGAGGCTTTAACAGGCTGACATGATTCAGATTTGTACAGATGTTGTCCCCTTATAACCAGGGCACTGCCTAGGCAGCATCCATCATTCAGATAATTCATCCACAGGCTAGAGGAAAAGAAAAAAAATAGGGTGTTTGTTTCTGTTGTGGGGATAAGGAACATTTGAAACTGCTCTGCAGCATCTGTAAGGGCATCACAGCCATCCGATGTTCCTTTAATAAAGCCTCATATCTGTACAAGATGCAGGCAAGGGCTTTATTGGGGATGTAACTGAGGTAGAAGGCCAAAGCCTTGGAGGAAACTTCCACTGCAACCTGCCTCAGCCCCATCAAATGATGTGGGTACTCTCTTCACTTACCCCAGCCCTACCTTCCAATAACAAGCAGATCTGTGAGTGACAACAAACAGCAAAAGTTTGGGTCTCAGTCCCTCCTTCAGATTCCAATTAATTCCTAAAATGAGGCCCCAAATGATCCCTACTGGAGCCTATAGACCTGTGCTTCAGGGTACAGTGGATGTCCTGCTAGGAGTCTTCTTTCAAAAGGTCTCTAGGTGTTGCCTGCTGTCACCAATGCTGATTATGTAGGTGAAATCAAGGTTATCATTCAGCCTTCCCAAATCATTGTTCAAATTACTCCAGACTCTCATATTGTTCGGTTGGTCATTTTTCCCTTGGAAAAATTTGAAAATTTTATAAATAAGAAAAAAGAATCCTAAGGTTTTGGATGTTCTGATACATTTTTGGTTCAATAGATCAAAGAAAATTGCACCAAACTGAAATTAACTATAGAGGGAAAGATATTTAAAGGGGTAATTGACAAGGGCAGATGTTTCAGTTTTTACTTAACACCACTGGCCTAAAACATGGCTTCTATATATGGTCGCAAGAGACTTTCAGGGGGTGGGCAGCATTTTTCACCCCAGAAAACAGCTAAGTTGCTAATCTGAAGGGACTCAGATGGTCATTATGGATATTTCTCCCACATGTGCTGTCAATGTATGGGGTCATTACATTCTACAGGGCATGGGAGCATTTTTGGCCACTTCTCACTTTCTGGTGACTCATCAGGTGTTACAACAAAGTTTTCTTCTCACTCAAGGACTTGATAAAAATAATCAGGAGAGAAACAAACCTTTTCCTGTTTTTCCTACAAGGGACTGTTCTGGCATACGCTACTCATCTTCCCATTTTCAGGAGGGGACTTGTTCTGTTCTCTGATCCTGTGCATGGCACTCAAGATAACTTGGATGTCTGACGACCCCATTTGCCACTGACCCCAATGGCCCCTGACTAAGGATAAGACAGCAGCAGCACATGTAGTGGCTAATGAAGAGATGATGGTGGGCACCTACAGTACTTGAATAGCTGCTGGAATACCCCAAATTTTGTAAGAGAAAAAAGTCAGAAAGATGGAGATTGATGCAGGACTTGTGGGCAACTGCATCATGGAATCTATGGCGGCACCGCAGCAAGGATTGTCCAGTCCTGTAGCTATTCCTTCAGTTTTCCCTTATGGATTTAAAAGTCTGTTTCTTTTCTTTTCTAGTCCTCCCCAACCTGAAGATCAAAAACATTTTGCTTTTAGTTTACCCTCTCTTTTCTAGTTTTTATTATATATATATTTTAATGTATTTTGTGCCGGGTCCCAATATGCAGCTTGAACTCATAGTAATCCTCCTGTTTTCAGCCTTCCTAGTGCTGGGATTATACATGTGGGCCACTGTAGGAGATGCTTCCTGGCCCTTGTCTCAGTCCAAGAAACCAATATTTGTAATCCCAAAGTTACGTTATTGGAATCCCATCAAGCTGATTCCAATCTACCACTTTCCATGCAGCCCATGGCGAAAATGAGGACACTAAATTATATTTTTAATCATTGGGGAGTCGAGGGGCTCTAAGTCCTGCCATGACATGGCTTTCCGGAACCAAGACAGCGACCCAGGACCTCACCCGGTTTTTATTCAGTGAGTGAGTGAGTGGCTTGATGATTGACTGAGAATTGTGGGAAGTAGGTGACTACTGTGAGCTGAGCTAGGTGGGTGGCCTACATTTACCTCTGCCATATGCAGAGAAGATATGCAGAGAGAGTAATCTGCATTATATAGTATTTAATGTTTTGGGAAGTCTAGGGCTTCAGCTTTGATGTAGTCTTTCAAGCCCCAGGAAGTCATAGCCTCTGTCTCGAGGCTCGATCCCAGCTGGCAGCGCGGAGCATTAGCTCTACCATCCTGTCTCCACCAGGCTCACGTTAAGGAGCAGGAGGCCTACCAGGGAAACACGCATGCCACCTTCAAAGACTATCACCAGCACCTCAGCTAGACCAGTACACATCGCTTAAGGCCAATTGAAGGATAAACAGAAGTCCCAGCCAGCTCTGTACATAACAATATGAGGAAATAGGATCAGACTCAGTCAAAATGGAGACAGTCGCTTTTCTTTCAAGGAGAGCTGCTCAGGTAGTCCCCCACAGGCCACGATGCCACATCTCAGTGGCCACCTCAGCACACCGAAGGGCACGGCCAGCTCTGCATGTGGTCCTGGGGATTGAACTCTGGTCCCAGCACTTGCCTAAGCAGGCAATTTACTCTCTCTTGATAATCGGGTCCATGTGTGGGCTTCCAATGATATTGCCCAGAACAGGGAATGGCAAATAGTTCAACCCTGTGCCAAGAGTGTGGATATAGCCATTCTGTCCGTATATCAGGCCTACCCATCTGCGTATCTTATGCATAACATAGATGATGTTCTCATAGCACATGAATTCCCATCCACCTTACATCAAGTGCTTATCTGATTAGATGATGTCTTTTCACAGTGCAGGTCTAGTGGTAGTCCCCGAAAAGGTGAAAACTATGGCACCCTTTTCATATTTAAGGCACCTTATTCAACAGACATATTGTTCCTCAAACTGTTCTGATCCAGGTTAAAATTCTTACAACCCTAAACAATTTTCAGGCTTTGCTTGGTAACATTAATTGCCTCTGCCCAGCTCTTAAGCTAACTACTCATGATTTCAATTCTCTCTTTGACATTTTCTGGGGAGACTTGGTTCACTGGCCACATATCTCCAAGGATAGTTACACCAGAGGCTAAAACTGCCTTAGACAAAGTTAATTAGGCTATTTCTAATGCTCAGCTCCCTACAGTTGACCCATCTCTGCCAATATTTTTCATTATTTCCCCAACTCAGTATATGACCACAGGACTCTTAATGATAGTCTCAGGGTCCTTTACAATGGCTTCAATGCCACATACTCCACATGTGCAATTCAGCTCTTTGGTCATGAGGTAGAAACTATCATTGTTCCCTTTTCTTTGGTTCAGCAGAAGTGGTCATGACAATTTTCACCCTCTTGGCAATCTGCACTGCCTAACTGCCCTGGTGTTACTAATTGTCACCATCCTTCAGATAAATTAATTCAATTTGCTTCCTTCACACCCTTTGCGTCCCTTTCAAAAATATGCTGAGTCCACATTGTAGGGAGCATCTCCATCTTCTTGGATAGACCAGCTTCCAGTCGGGGAGGTTATGCATTAGCCTCCTCTTCCAGAATACATGATATATGTTTGTCTTCTGCACAAATTCATCCACCCAAATTAACCTCTTTTTAGACAGTGCTTATGTCTGTGGTCTAATGCACCACATTCAAAGTGCCACTCTATACCCTGGTCAAAACAATATTTTTCATTTACTTCACATTTTCGAAGTTGTCACATGGTCATGTCATATTCCCAGTTTTATTAGTCATATATGTTCTCATTTGCAATTGCTAGGAACTCTCACTGAAGGAAGTGCTACATTGTGTCTTACAACTTTGCAAAGGTATAAATATATTTCCCTACCATTATTCTGGGCTCTTTTGCCTGTCAGGTATGGTCCACCACCTGCCCTTATCTCTGGGCTTTATTTTCTGAATCATCTTGCCATTTTCTTCCAGAGACTACTGAGAGACCATCAAATCACTGTACTGTTATTCTTGGAGTGGTTTTTATTTTTATCTCAGTGTAGAACATCTTTCAGTACCTGTTGTATTGTTAGTTCAGTGGTCATGAATTTCATTAGTTGTTCTCTGTCATGAAAGTGTCTTACTTCTCCTTTAAACTTTTTTTGGGCAGAACCAGGGATTGCACTCAGGCCCTTGTGCTTGCCAGGAAAGTGCTTATTCCACTGAGCCATCTCCCTAGTCCTCCATTAAACTTAATAGATGGTTTTATAGCATCCACTGTAAGGGCTGATAGTTCTTTCATGCAGTACTTGAAAGACTTCACTTCAAGCTTTTCTTCGCTTTGAGGATTTATTCCACTGAGCCATCTCCCCAGCCCTCCATTAAACTTAATAGATGGTTTTATAGCATCCACCGTAAGGGCTGAAAGTTCTTTCGTGCAATACTTGAAAGACTTCATTCCAAGCTTTTCTTCACTGAGGATTTGTGTTGAGAAGTTTGCTGTGATTCTGATGGGCTTTTCTTTGTAGATGATGTGCTTGTTTTCTCTAACAGTTTTTAAAATTCTGTTCTTAGGCTGAATTTCTAAATTTTGATTATTACTTGTGCTGATATAGACTTATTTTGGTTATGACTAATTGAAATTCTATATATCTCACTGTAGGTCAGATTTTTTTTTCATGCTTTAGAAATTTTCTTCTACTACTTGTGCAAGTGGTTTTTTAATGTCATTTTTGTTGATTCTTGCTTTTTCATTGACACTTATCAGTATTACATTATTAATCTTTGCATCATGTTCATAGCTGTTGAACTGTGATTTCTTGACCATTTTCATTTATTTTATTTTATTTTTTTGGTGGAATTAGGGACTGAACTCAGGCCCTTGTGCTTGTCAAGGAAGCACATAATCTACTGAGGCAGCCCCCGACCCCTACCCCATTTTATTTTTAAGAGCTCTTTCCTTTCATCATATCTAGCTCAATTTTAACTTTACAATGTGAAAGTCTGTTTCCAGTTTCATTCAAGTAGTTTTACCAACTTTCAATAGAATTTTAAATTTCATGAATAGTTTTTTAAATTTTATTTGTTTGTTTGTTACAGGGTCTATCTATGTAGTTCAGACCTGTAGTGATCATTCTGCCTCATCCTCCCCAGCACTGGAATTACAGGCATGTGCCACCACACCCAGTTTGGCAGGCACTTAGTCTGCTGAGTGTTTTCACTAGCCCATGATGAATATTACTTGTTTTTTTTTTGTTTTGTTTTGTTTTTTTTGTTTTGGTTTGGTTTTTCTGGCTGAACCAGGGATTAAGCTCAGGCCTTTGCATTTGCCAGGCAAGTGCTCATTCTACTGAGCTATCTCCCTGGCCCCTTTGTTCCCTTTTCAGAAACATAGATACCATCCAAAATTTTTCTGATATCCTTGATTTTGACTGTTGTGGCCTGCTGAGTCAAAGCAGCTGAATTTGTATCAAGCTCCATGTCATTTACTTCAAGGATTTTCTCATCTTTCTGGACTTGAGATACTGAACAAGCAATACCTGCCGTCATATGGACATGGCAAATATATTTTTCATCCAAGAAATTTTGGATTTCAACATGAGACCCATTCTCCTGAATAACAACATTGATGGGGAAGTGAGCATACACAGATCTCACCTTTTTTTTATTTTATTGAGAAACAAATAGCAATGAGACAGTTTCAAAACTGATTAATAGGACAGTTTCAATAATTAATACATTGTATATTGTTATCTTCTTAGTAGTTGTCCATAATACAAGATGCAGACAGGATATTCTGTCCAAGCACTATTAGTACACACCTCATCTTGTGACGGAAGCCCAGTGTGACCCCCTTGGTCATGTTCTGCACATGGCTACAGATTGTGTGGACAGTTGCCAGCTCCTTTCTGTTTCCCCACCATTTATCAACCTGGAGTCTCTTCTTTTTCTTCCCAAGGAGGCTGAGTTCCACACTGATGTGGTTGAAGTACCTCACTAGGGTTCTTCTGGGGCCCTTCAATAACTGTTCATCCCTTCAGAACGATGTTGGCATTTTCTGGAATATCGACAGTCTGATTGTTAAGAATGGTCTTCACTGAGGGAGATGTGGCAAAGAGAAAATGTCTCTATCTGAGAGTTTATTTCTGATCTGCTTTCCTCTGTGCTCTCATAAACATTGTTCTTTACTTTGGTGGCTATCATTTCAAAACTTGCCTATGTGTGCCTTATCTGTTTTTATCTCTTTGTCTTCTGGACTTGTTCTGAGTGATTTGGAATTTTGAGATTTCTGTTTGCTTGTGTATCTTGTCATTTTTACATTTCAAAGTTTTTATTTTGTTTTCTGTATTGGTACTTGTATGTCTTTGTAGTAGATTGCTTTATTACTCAGATGAAGGCTTCTTTAGGTAAAGTCTGTTCTTCAGTGATGCCTTCTGTGTGCAGGAGGATCTTAATTCGTGTCTTTCCTAAGATCCTACCTTTCCAATTAATTAAAAGTGAGATGTTGAGACCTATTTTGCTTTATCTCCAGTCTTTTGGTGCTGGGTATATGGTGAGATTATTAAACCCAAGAGCTTCTCAGTATTGTAACAGAAGGGTGAACAACTGATTACAACATATATGGCATCTAGCTAAAGTAGTGTAATTAGCAGTAACAGTGACATCAAGCAGAGTGTGGAAACTGAGAAACTGTGATATCTATTAATTTTGCACCTTTAAAGGCTAGGAGCAAAATCTACAGTTAGGTAACAGAACTGGCTGAAAATTCAGAGATTTTGTACAACGTGTCTTTCCTTCATAGAGTTGTTTTACCCTATCATGGATACATTTAAGAAGGATAGTGTATACAACAGATATTTCTGGGGGAAAAAAAGTAGAAGTAAAACTAGACAGCAAAGGATGATCACATAAGCTTTGGGAAACTAGAGAACAGTGTAGAGGAGAAAGAATGAAAGAATAAGGGATTATTGAAGTTAACCAGAAGATTATATGCTATTTACTTCTATGAAAGTATAACCAAGTCTAGAGAGGTAAACTGAGGGAAGGAAGAAAGAAGATGAAGATTGGGACAAAATCAATGGATAAACAAAGTAAAGGAAACTGAGAAGGAAAACAAAAACAGCAAAAAATAAGAAAAATATAAATAAATTAAGAAAATAAAAGAAAATTCCTCTGGTGTTCAGCAACATCTAAAACCTCTGGATAATACTGCTAAACCTGAAGTAACTTTGTGTTGGATTTGAGGTTATATTGGCTTTGAAGTGTAAAGGCCTCAGCCCAGAGTCTTCAGCCAGTTCATTCTGTATGTCTCCTGGAAGAGTCCTACTCCTCACCTTGTTTTTCTCTCAGGATTTTCCTCCCCTTTGTTATGCTGCATTTGGAGAGAAACATGCATTCCCTGTGTCATTGGCTCCTCCTGGTGCTTGGTCAGCCTTCTGTGTTTGTCTTCCACTGGCAGTGCCTGTCCTCTCAGGGCATTTGTTGCAGGGTACAGTGGGATTTTGTTAGGTCCTCTGCTGGAAATTTCTTTAAATCCTTTATCTATGTTTTATTTATTTGGTCTTGTATTTAAGATTGATTTTTATTTTAAGGTGTGTGTTCTCCCCTTCCTTCCATTTACCTGTGTTTTTAGTTGAGTTTTTTTTCCATTTATTTTTATTTTATTAAAATACAAATGTCAATCAGACAGTTTCAAAACACCTTAACCATACAGAGTCGATGAATCAAGTTTTTTTTTTTTTTTGTAATTTAATTAATTTATTTATTTGGTACAGGGTCTTACTAGGTAGTTCTGATCTGTACTGATCCTCCTGTCTCAGCCTTCCCAGCACTGGGATTACAGGTGTGTGCCACCACCATGCCTGGTTTTAGTACACGGCAGAGTATGCCCTGGGTTCTGGGACTGGCACAGGATGCAATACTGGGGATCGAACCCATGTCCTTGTACTTGCCAGGCAGGTGCTTAGACAGCGGAGTTATCGTCCCAGTCTTGAATTTCTAAATTGCTTTGAACAAGGCTCCTCTAATATCTCAGTCAACAATACCGTCTTGTTCATTTTATGCCACCCTTTTTTGAAACCTTAGGAGGTTTACCCAACTGCTTTCACATACTGTGTAGCAAGTGTAAGTAAAATATAAAATACATACCTGCTGCACTTTCTTTGCTAGGCAAGGAAGGGAAAAGATCTCGATGCCTGAAGGTATTTGATTCTCTGATAGAGATGCTCTTTGATTCTCTATAAGGTTAGCTACTGATGAATTCATTGCATATTGGAAGTAGAAGTCAAAATGTATTTAATTCACCAAACTTGATAAACATCACAACACTACAACATAAAACAGCACAGAATATCTGTGATAAAAAATCATTGCCCTGTAGCTCAACTGGAGCTGTGGATCACTGCCACAGTCCAACATGTTAAGAGACTATTTTATTTATTTTTTTAATTTTTTAAAGAGTATAAAATAGAATTAAAATAGAAAGCATTACAAGGAATACAGAATTTCACTTAAGAAAGTAATATGAATTTCACAGTATTTGTTGTAATATGTAAGATTATCTTCCAGTTATTCATATTGTGAGATATACGCATATAAAATTAGAACAAAGAAAAAAAGAAAGAAATGTATAAGAAATTAAGAATACAAAAAGAAGAAAATTGAAAAAAGTTTATGAAACTAATTAAAGTATTAACTGCTTCTTTCCATAAATCAGCAGAAATGCATAGTACAGTTGTCCAAACCAACCTATTTACATGTATCAATAATCTTTTTTTTTTTTTTTTTTTTTTTTTTTAGGACCGGGGGTTGAACTCCAGCCCTTGAGCTTGCCAGAGAAGTGTTTATTCTACTGAGCTATCTCCCTGGCCTCTCATATAAAAATCTTAAAAGACTATTACCACAGACCTTTAGACTGGAAAAAAAAAATTGAAGTACACTTGCTATGAAATTTTTCCTCACATTTACATCATCAAGTAGGAACATTATAAAACATGCTGTCTGGAGAGTGCTGGATAAAAATACCAATTTTTCATTTGAGGCCTAATCCTCACTTTCTGATTGCAGGACTTATCTTCCTTCATTTGGCCCCACAGCTGCCCAAGAGAAGGTCTGTTCCTCTGTTAATCTAGAGGACTTCAGAGAGGAGTAAAGGAGAGCCTTAACAGTTAACTTTCTATGTCTTCGGTTTCACAGATTAGGCCCTGTTTTTGGACTCCACGTAAGGGAAAGTGAGACATCCTTGAGAAGAAAGACTCAGTGCTTATTCTCAGACTGGACCCTATCATGAAGAGTAAGTGATGTCACTGTGTAGATATTAAGGAACATTTTCCTAAGGTATCTACACCTGGTTACTACCGCCAGTAAATCACATTGTATTGGTACTCAAAATTCTTGCAGGCTTTGGCCATGTGATTTTATTAACAAAACCTTTGTCATTACAATAATAAACTTTGTGCCCAAATAACTATGTAGCTTTCAGCTGAATACTGGGTTAAAGTTTCCTGATTCAAAAGTGAATGCTTTATTATTCAGAAATTAGAAAAATTACCTAATTTGATATTAGAAGATTACTTGCTATTATGACTAATAACTCACTGTCTACTTGCTCTCTAACTCAATTCCTAATTAAATGTTTCTTAGCCACATTACTGATAGTCACATCCCTGTTTATATGTATAATGACTTTTAATTGTTTTCTACACTTTGCCTTCTTAACATTATTGCATTTCTTTCTTCCTACATCAAGCTAAGCTTGTATTTGTACATGTACTAGAGCAAGTGAAAACATCAGTGAAATCCATCTGAACAAGAAAATACTGTTTCTTACTGCTTTTGTTGGGGATACATTTGAACAGAGTGACTTTTATCTAGACATTTCATTTCTAGTCATTGTCTATTTTTTAATCTTTGAAAAATTTTTGCCCTCAATTACTGTGCTTCTAGATTCATTGGTAGTATTTAAAAATTTGACTAATTTCAGGTAGTAACAGTTATACTTCAACAAAATTTTCATGAGAACTCTGAAAAAATAAGTCTCACCTTTCTTAAAGAACAAATATTGTCTGTTATATTATTTGAACCTACTTCACAACACTATCATTTACATTTATTTAATCTGGCAAAATGGGACTATTGAATTAAGTATTAACTGAGTTAAGTCAATTGCTTTTTTGAAATGTGGGCTTTTTTTTTCCATTTTTTGTAATGATATTTTTTTTCCATTTATTTTTATTTTATTAAAATACAAATGTCAATCAGACAGTTTCAAGACACCTTAACCATACAGAGTCGATGAATTCATACATTGCAAACTGTTTTCATAACGTTTTGGTATTGTACAAGGTGGATACATGATATTATATTTACAGGTTTTTTTTTTTTTTTTTTTTTTTTTTTTTTTTTTTTTTTTTTTTTTTTTTTTTTTTTTTTGT
>PVKA01043469.1:0-16741 GCA_004027165.1 Ctenomys sociabilis | reverse complement strand
AATTCAGCCAGGTTTTGAACTTACTTTTTATCCAGGCTGGCCATGAGCTCGTGACAATCCTCCTGCCTCAGCCACCCCAATGTTGGGATTACAGGTGTGTGCCACCACACCTGGAAAGATTAGTCTGTAAATTGGGGAGATAGCTCAGCAGTTTAAGTGCCTGTCTGGCAAGCACAAGGTCCAGAGTTTGATTCCTGGTACCAAAGAAAAGTACAAAGAGGAATGCTAATAAACTGTTTATGTCACTAATGACCTATCAGGATAGATACTTTAAACTGTTTTTACAGTAACAGTAATGGATTTGAATCAAAGCACTGTCTGTTTTCCATCCCAATACTCGTGAGGTGACCAAAGGAAATGGTCTTACTATCAGATCACACTTTTGTCTACTCATATTTCTATATGGCTGTCTGTTCTCAGAATCTAAGCATTAAATAAGTTTTCCCTAGATCTCGGGGTCTTCATTTCTGAAGGCCTGTACATAAAAATTATGACTGATTAAATTTGTTATTAGCCAGGGATGTGGCTCAGTGCTACAGCACTCATTTGCTTAGCACGTATGAGGCCCTGGGTTCAATCCTCAGCACCCCCAAAAAATAAATAAATCTATTATGCTTTGCTTTTATTAGGCATCCTTTAAGACTGTGAGGTGTAACATTTTGATGGGTAAGGAAATACATCACACTTAATTCGGGTCTCAACAGAGAAACAACTGCCATTCTAGTTGCTACTTCCCAAGGATTTCTGTCCTTCAGTAGCTGTCTTTTGTTTTTGTTTTTTTGTTTGTTTCACTGGTTTTTGTTTTGGCATAACAGGGGATTAAACTTAGGCCCTTGTGCTTGCCAGGAAAGCGCTTATTCTACTGAGCCATCTCCCCAGCCCTGTTTCACTGTTAATGTTGATCTCTATATAAGAGCTTTTATGCGAGACACTTTAAGTCTTTTCTATAAGCACATGAATATAAAGGATTTTATAATCAATTGAAGCAACCAGTAACAAAAATATACATTCCTGCAAATAAGTAGTGATGTTTTATTTTGTATTCAATGCTTACATTTTCTTATTTATTTGTGCTAAGGATAGACCCCAGGGCCTTGGGCATGCTAGGCAAGTACTCTAATACCAACCTACCCCTCAGCTCATAAAGTTCTAAATGACACAGGAAATTTCATTTTAAGGAAACCATATGCTTACATAGTCTGATACGAAAAATCTTTAGAACCAAGTAGTATAAGGTGCTTTCATGAATGCTGTTTGAAAATCAGAGATTTGAAATGCACTCATGTAGCCAAAGCTCTTGTTGGAAGCTGAAAGTCAAGATGACAAAAGTGTCTCTAAAGTTAGTTTGACCATGGTAAGATTGCTCTAAGTTTTTAAGCAGAGTATCTGATAACACGAAAGATGGAAACAGCCTCCTCAGTGGCATGTGCATGCACACACACACTCATGCATGTGCACCCCAGAAGCCAAGCATAATTAGATGCCATGAGGCAGCCTGCTCATAAGTTCCTTTCTGGAGGCTGGTCATGCTACAGAGGGAACAGAAACAGCTGGCAGCTAAAGCTATAATTTACAGCATGTGGAGATGGAAGTAGTTCCTCGAAGGACGCCAAGCTCATGCTTCACAGAAGGTTTATTCTGTGTGTAGAAGACAGCATAAAGTACCATGTGACCAAAGAGAATGCTTCAAAGGTAGGAATGTGTCTAAAGAACACCAGAACCAGCTTGAACAGGGGCTCACACACCTAACTGGGGATAATACATGGATTAAAATCTTAAAATTATAGAAGTTACAATCCACTGAAAAAATTCCTATAATATGCAATGTATTAATTATTGAAACTGTCCTATTAATCATTTTTAAACTATCGCATTGTTATTTCTCAATAAAATTAATTAAAAAATTCCTAAGTCCACACTGATATACATTAAGGGAAAGGAAAGCTGTTCTTTATGGCAGAACATGAGCTTATTATCTAGAAAGAATGATGGATAGAAAAACCACCACTGAGGCAATGGGGGTTATCAATGGCTAGATCTAGCAAAAGATAAACAGGTACCAATGATAAGGCAGAACATCTTCCCACAAAAGGTTAGTCAAGTGTAAAGCAGAAAACAGTAAATTTATGGGGCTAGGGAGATGCTCAGTGGAATAAGCACTTCCCTGGCAAGCACAAGGGAATCCCAGGTTCTGCCAAAAAAAAAACAAAAAAGAAAATGGTGAATTTAAAATGGCAAAACCAGGGCCGGCCAGATAGCTCAGCAGACTAAAGCACCTGATTAGGCAGGCACAGGGACTGGGGATCAATCCCCAGTGAGGCATGCTGTGCCAGCCCCACCCACAGGATGCACTGAGATGGCAATTGAGACTGGATGTAGTGGTGCGCCTATAATCCCAGCACTTGGGAGGCTGAAAACACTATGAGTAGGATCTATGTAGTGAGACCCTGTGCTAAATAAATAAAATAAAATGGCAAAACCAGGCCAGGAATATAGCTCAGAGGCATAAGCACCTACCTGTCAAGTGCAAGGTCCTGAGTTCGATCCCCAGGACCAATAAAATAAAATAAGATGACAAAACCTAGAAGACACACACAGTTAGCAATCAAGCTTAAGACCTCAGGAAACTGGGGGAGTGGCACAGCCCCCACAGGCAGTGAGTATCTCAATACTTCTCTATCTGCTGCTGCTCAAGACCTAGATTTAGTCAGAAGGAAACAGCCTCCAGACCAGGGCTAAAGATCAGCACAGCAAACATAAGGACATGTTCTTTAAACATTTCCAAGACATAAACAACCCAAATGCCCATCAACTGAGGAATGTCTAAAAAAGCTGTGGTATTTGTACACAATGGTGTACTACTCAGCTATAAAAAAGATGAATTCAAGGCTTTTATAGGTAAATGGAAGTAACTAGAGACTGCACCTTTAAGTAAAATAAATCAGACCTACATGTGCAAACATCATACATATTGCCTCACTATTGTGAGAACCTGAAAGAATAAATAAAATCTGAAAGGTACAACAGATACTGTGAAAGGGAAAGAGTCTGTCTAATGGGAAGGAAAAACTGGATGAGAAAAAGGGCAAAAGAAAGAAGGGGGAAGATATATTTATGTATATATGCAGGGTAGTTTGGATAATTGTACATGCTGCTTTTTGCTAATCTATTGAAAAGAGCAATTAATGCTTAAATTTTTTTCTTCTCCTTTGTAATTTCTTAAACTTTTTTTAAAACCAATTTTGCAGGTTTATATCTGGAAACCTAAACAACTAATTTGAAGATAACATCCAATACAACAATCATTGTCGAATTCCTATTACTTTGTTTAATGAAATTTTGTATCATTTCTAATGTTCTTTTGTTTTGTTTTACCATTTTGTATTCTTTAGAAAATTTTTAAAATAATAAAATAAATAGAATAAACATGTCCAAGATGTAAATACCAGGGAAAGGCCAAAGAACTATTCTAGATAAGGGAGTCTGAAGACACATAACAACTAAACACTACATATATTACAGAAGAATCCTAGACAAAAGTCATTGGCGGGACAGTTAACAAGACCTGTATTTGGAGAGTATACACTGAGGTGGAGGAACATGTCTCTGTGTGGTTCAAAGGCACACTGGAGTATTTAGAGATAAAACAACCTATCTGCATCTTGGGTCAAAGGTTCTGAAAAAGGGCTGGGAATATAGCTCAATGATAGAGTGCTTCCCTAGTGTGCCAGCATTTGTGTTCCATCTCCAGTACTGCTTTTTAAAAAAAAGGTTCTGAAAAAGAATATATATATATATATATATATATATATATATATATATATATATATCTGAGCTAGCTGTTTATGAATCAAATATGTTAAAGTATAAACTTGAAGTTTGAATGAAGCAAGTATAAGAACTCTTTAGAGCTGGGCGTGGTGGCACAGGCCTGTAATCCCAGCACTCGGGAGGCTGAGGCAGGAGGATTGTTGTGAGTTCAAGACCAGCCTGAGCTACAAAGTGAGCTTAAGGCCAGCCTGAACTGCATAGTGAGACCCTGTCTCAAAAAAAGACAAAAAAAAAAAAGAACTCTTTAGGTTATTCTAGCAACATTTGTCTAGTGTGAAATGATTTCTTAAAAAAAAATCGAAAGTGATATTGTTGTAGTTTGGGGTTTTGAAAGGTAGACAACACAAGATACATTTTTAAAGACTATTTTATAATGAATCACCCAAAGAATCACACACATAGAGTCCAAAAAAACTGTACACACACTAAAAACCAAAGATTCCAGCTAAGGGCCTGGATCCTAAATCCTGCATTAGTTCAAATGAAAACCTAGAGTTCATAACAGTACCTCCCACAAGCCCAAATGGAGGTCTAGAGCCCATGACAACGTCTCATGCAGGCTGCTTCACGGACCTGTGCTGGGAAAGCCCAAAGGTCAGTGGTGGAAGCTAGCAAGTCTGTGCCAGCAGGATGAAGGATCTGGGCTAGCAGGCTGAGGGATCTGCACTGGAGCCAGGAAGCAACGCTCAAGGTGAGGACCAGAGCTCCCCAAAATGAACTGCATCCATCCTCAAGACAAGAACAGCCAAGTTCACCAGGAAAGCCAGCATGACATGGTCTCCCAGCAGAATAACCCAAGAGTGCCGGCAGCTTCCAAGAGCCCCACAACAGCTTCTACCATTTCCCTAACAGATTCTACCCAGCTCTTTTCCAGTTCTGCCACTTATACTGCTGACAACAGTCCTCAGGGGGGCTTCCCACACCCAGCACCATGCTAGTCCAGTTTAGCTGGGTATAACTAGTTGACCACCAGCTGGCAATCCACCACAGATGCCTAAGAAACTACATGTAACTCTGGACTCAGAAGAATGAGAGCAACAGACGGAATTGTATTAGACAAGGAAAAATAGAAGAAAAAAGACATAAAATCTGAAAATAACAAAGACTTCATTGCCACCACTTTTGCCTTTCATATTATTTTTTTAACTATACTATTTATGGCTCAGAGTCTAGAGAATTCAGGCCATTCATGTAGGTAGTTAGGATAAAAAGGATGGAGGTTTTGTTTTTGTTTGGTTGTTTTCCATGGTACTGAACTCTTACATATCCTATGCAGATAGTTATCAGAAGGGTACACCCAGCAAACAATCCACAGGCTGAGCACCACAGACCAACACCATGACTCAGCACAGGACCCTGATGAAAACCATCTATTACCACCCGGGGCCTTAACTGAGAAGTCGCTGGAGGAAGCTTGACCTTGCACTGTCTACAGCAGCCCCCTTGTGTATGCAGGCACAGAGAACATAGGGCCATCTTGAGAACAGTGCAGGCTGCCTCTTTCCATCCTGGCTCCTACTCTCCACTAATAAGCCAGTTTTCCAAGTTAGAGCAGAACTTAATTCTCTCTATGGATTATGCCAGTTGCTCAATGAGGAAAAACTGAAATAGGTTTTCCTAGTGGAGCTTTTAAATGCCAAAAAATAAGAACGACTTCTCTCCTATTAGTTGTTTTCCCCAATCCTCTTTGTAGTCATGTATCTCTATAATATTAAAAACTAAGCTACAGTATATTTTATGGAATACTCCTAAAACATAAACTCAACATTGGTTCACTGTTCCTCCAGTCTGGATGAACAGAGCATTTGCTGAAACTAGTCTCATAACCTCACTGCATTTGTGACATGGCCTTAGTCCTTGTACTAGAAAAAAATTTTTTAAATCTTGGGAAATTCTCTCCCCATTATATGGACTGGTGAGGTTTAAAAAAACACTAACCCAAAATCTTATCTGGCCTACGGTTCTTAATCTGGTAAAACTAAAATTAGAAACTTTTTATACTCAAGAAAGGAGGATAAAAGCATCTTATTTTTTTAAGTCAAATTTTAAAATCAAAGGCTTTTATCAATACACAATGAAGAAATCATTCTCTGGGGCAATTGTGATGCATCCTTTCACTGGACAAGTGAAAAGCAAAAAAACAATACTCAAGTTGTACCTCCCATCTTCCTGCCCAGAGAACAGCACCCAAGAGAATATAAGTACTCTGTAAGAAAGACACCTCCAAAGAGTGGTGAGCAAAAGGTTCCCACAGCCACAATGCACACAGATCCAGGGAATGGATCCAGAGCATTCATACTGCCTACGAAAAGGACAGCAAAACATACTGCACTTCAACCTGCTTCATAGCTCAAAGAGAAAAGGCACTTATCCACTGCTACATGTTTTCTGTTCACAGGCCAACTTTAGGAGGTAAAGAACTGAACCACTCTTCAAGCCTCTGAGTGACCTACATGGAAACTGGACATCCTCAAGGGGTCTCCAGTCAGACCTCTAAGAAGAAAGAAAACCTGCACCTCTCACACTTCTCTTCTTATAAGTGACGCCACTCATTCCCCAGGCAGTGCAGAAAGCAAAATTCATCATTCCTTGAGGCCTTTTTTTTTTTTCCTACAAGAAAGAAAAGATTCACCTTAAGTCTTTACAACTACATATTTGGGGCAAACATCACCCAGCCACATGCCTCACACCCTTGATACTGGCTTCTCTAAGGAGAGCAAGGAGATGAAAGAAGCTCTAACAATAAGCCTTATAAATGCTTCTGCGTTTGAGCCACACAAACAATACAAATACTATTACTTCATCAAAGAGTGAGGTCGAAGTTGGCATAGTGGACCCTCCTGTAACTTGTAATTCAGGAGGCCGAGGTTGGAGGATCACAAATTTGAGGCCAGCCTGGGCAATACTGCAAGATCCTGTCTCCAAAACGAGGGGTAGGGTGGGGTAGAAGAATTGAGCTAATTGTCTTATACTCATTCAGACAGTGAGCAGATTATCTCAATTTCTACTTTCCCCCCAGGATCTCATAAATGCTAGGCAAGTACTTTACCTAGCTTTCAACTTTTATTCTTGGTGTTCTATTTCGCCTTTTTTTTATTTTTTAATCCAAAAATGTGTTTATTGGGATGGCTTCCCACTCATCTTGATTGAGGGTACTGTTAGTACTGCTTCCTCCTGAAGGAACATCCTTCTGTGAGCCTTGCTTTCCTTCCTGTAGGCTGGCACAGAAGAGTGGAGCAGCCAACACACAGAACTACTATTCTTCTTGTGCTTCCTCTTCTCCTCCTCTAGAGAGGGATGAAGATCTTTTGCAAGGTGTGTTCTCATGGGGAGGTTGTCACTGCAGGAAAGACTTGTTTTGTTTTTGACATGTAGCCTCAAACTCATGGCAATCCTGCTTCAACCTCCCTAGTACTGGGATTATAGTTGGGTACCACCACACCCAATCTTCAACTCCTAGTCTTACCAATGCTATTTAATCACAGAATTTGCCAGATACCCACTCCTACCCCCTCAAATACAGCTATCAGGCAATAGCTCAGTGGTAGAGTGCTTGCCTAGCATGCACAAGGCCTTGAGTTATATACCAAGTACTGCCCCCCAAAAAAGACAGCTCCCCGACAGAGACAGATAATGCTTAAGTAGGTAATCAACTTGTAGACAATGAAGAACATAAGCCAAGTGTGGTGGTACACACCTATAATCCCAGCACGCAGGAGGCTGAAGCAGGAGGATCTCTGTGAGTTCAAAGGCAGCTTGTGCTGCATAATGAGTTTACGGCCAACCTGAACTGCATAGCAAGACTGTGTCTCAGCCCAAAGAAAGGGGATAAAATATTGATCCTTTCATAACAATAGTTTGGAATAATCTCAGTCAGAAAGAGGGGTTCAACCTGAGTAACATGTAAAGAATTAGGCATTAAACATATATTGAGTGAATAAATATTAAGAATTTACTTCCCATATCATAGTGAAACTCTGATGTACTGTATTACATGTAACTCATTCTTTGGGACATGAAAGTAATTCCTTGGGATACTGACACATGATGTAACTGTAGCCTCTCTGGGCACGGTGGCACATGCTAATAGTCTCAGGTACTCAGAAAGCTTAGGCAGGAGCCTCCCTTAAAGCCAGGAGTTTGAGACCAGCCTGAGCAACATGGCAAAACTCCATGTCTAAATAAATAAATCGCCAACTACAGTCTAAACAATCTATTGTTGTTCTTTTTTTTTTTTAGGAGCCCAAATAATAAAATTATAAGTGATTCTACCAAATCCTTATCTTCTATAGGGGAAAAATATCATTTTGCTGTGGGAATTACATTGCATTTGATTTCTGAATATCATTCCAATATCTGCCCAGAAATAATTTAATAGATATTTATGTGCCCATTATGTGCAAATCACAAAGGTTAGGCACTGCAGGAAAAGAGATAGCTCAAAGGCATAGGCACCTACCTGGCAAGCACAAGGACTTGTGTTCCATCCCCAGCCCCATATGCTGTGTGGTCTCAGCCCCACTGTCTCTGCCCCAGAAGCAGGTGCCCACTGTGCCAACCTGGAACCAGCCTTCATGGTGCACACTGTAATTCCAGCACTTGGGAGGCTGAGCCAGGAGGATCTCTGCCAGTTCAAGACCATCCTGGGGGCTACAAAGTGAGCACAAGGCCAGCCCGAACTGCATAGTGAGACCCTGTCTCAAAAAAAGACTGATATGGTCTTTATCATTAGGGGTTCAAATTCTAGTCAGCAGGATAAGAGAAATAGACTCATAGCTCTTTTACCAATAAATATACTATCTGAAAAGACCAGAGGCTATGGAAACTGAGTAACCAGTATAAAGTGAAATGTACATTGCTCTCTAGTTCAATGATATACTTTCTGGAGAAGACAAGGAATAAAGCTGGGAAACATGACAGGGGCAAAGCCATACACTTATACACACAAGATAGGTAAGGCAAGGATCCTGAGAAACATCAGCAGGTTTTTGAAACTAGCAGTTAATTGGCAGGATTCTAACCCTGACTAACTATACATGCTGATAGCTGTGAACCAAGCAACTGCACTGAAGATAGCAATGGGTAATAGAAGGGCCACGCTTGGATTGCCTGTCATTCTAGTCTTCTAAATACATACTTCTTGTCATAACACACCAATTATTGCCATACTGTCTCTCAAGCAAAAGTTTGTTTGCTATTTTTTTTTAAATGGGTAATAAATGAAAAAGAAAAAAAAAGTCACAGGACTGCCCTGCTACAATGCTGTATATGGTTAGATTTCTAAGTTTCTGTGTAAAAATATGTAATTGTTTATTCACATTCTTTAAATATTTTCCATTTTTTAAATTTTTATCTCCATATTCTGTAGGGACTTAAAGTTTAACATACCAATACTTGATAGAAAATACCTGTTCCATGTTATGCCTAAGTTGTTTGATATTCAGACAGACAGTGAAGTTACACCCAACTGCATATGTTGTAGGGTAATAATAAGCTATTCTGAAGAGTTAACAACCTAAGTTTGCAGACCAAAAATTAGAGAAATAGAAGGGGTGCAAGGACAGCCAACATTCTGACCCTATCCTTTCAAGGTCAGTGAAGACTCAGGACATAAGACAACCTGTACTGTAACATCATGTAACTCAGTTGTGTCCTATATTTTCTGATCAAAGAGATTATGGGGCCACAGAGCAACATGATCTATGATGTAGAGTGTGCCTAAGGAGAGTCACATGAAGAGAAGAATTTCTCTCAGGCTTTCGCAGAGAGCAAATTGGTCAAGCAATGGCCGAGACATCCACATGGCTGACCCTAACAAAAGATCTGCAAACTGTGGTACAGGGTTACAGGATAAATCCTGAGGGGATTTGACTAACCTTATCAAATACAAAAGACACATTTCTTGTTATATAGGTCTTGCTTTATCTTGGTCTTAACCATACAGCAGAAAAGCATAAAAACAAGGTATATAAAGTAAAGCTATATTAATATGCTGAGCTATGAAAGACTCAAGTCACCAACTTCTGCAGGTAATTTATTACTATTGTGGACTGCTGCACTGTGTTGGATCATTTTGCTGAATTCACACACCTATAGTATTGAGATCCCAGGAATAGCTATATCTGACAGGTCTAATCTAAAAAAGGGAATACAAAGGAAGGTCCATTCTGTATCTGTATATACAGTATAGTTAGGATAGATATACAACTACTTTCACTTAAATCAATGAGAAGAAAGATTTGTACTAATAGTGTTTGGACAGGATATCCTATCTGTATCTTGTAATATGGATAACCATAAGAAGATAACAATGTACAAGGTATCCATTATTGAAACTGTCCTATTAATCAGCTTTGAAACTGTCTTATTGCTATTTGTTTCTCAATAAAATAAAATAAAATTTTAAAAAATGATACACTTTCTGAGATTTTCTTTTCTTTGGCAGAACCGGGGATTGAACTCAGGATGAGATTTTATTTTCAAAAAACTGTTTATGAAGTCCACTCATCATAGGAAGATTCTTTGTTCTCTCCATCTAGCGAAACAAAGTGTGAAAAAAGGAAAATGTTGGCAGAGCAAAATACAACTGAACAATCACAGTTGAGTTTTAATTAAATGCATGCTTTTTTTAAACACTATGTGCAAGGCTGGAAGAACTAGCCATACTGAAATAAGTAATGACTTTTAAGATTAAATGTATTGCAACCAACGATAAAGACATTTTTTTTTCTTTGAAGATCAGACAAGAGCTGGCCAGATAGTTCAGTGCACTAAAGTGCTTGCTTAGGGAGGCACAGGGACCCTGATTGAGTCCCAGAGTGCTGGGCCAGCCTTGCCCCAAGGGCATGCTTAGAAAGGAAAGAGACTAGGCAGTAGTGTGTGCCTGTAACTTCAGCACTTGGGAGGCTGAAAACAGGCAAATCACTACAAGTCCGATCTGTGTAGCGAGATCCTGTAGACCCTGTACTAAATACATTTTAAAAGATAAAAAAGATCAGGCAGAATTTTATAACCCATTTTAATAGCAAGCTGCCCTGTGCCATGGAAAACAGATTTTCCCAGGAAAGGAAGATTAGGAAGGATAAAGGTATAACAGGGACAGGGTGCGAAGAACCATTGTGCTTGGAAAGTTGTTTCCTCCTAGTCCTAATCAGAAACAAGGGAACTGATACTGGGAGTATGGGGTTTGGAAACTGGAATAAGGGGCCTGCGCAGACTGTGTCATGTTTCCATTCAGTGAATCCCATAGCCTCCCACTGAAGGAAACCAGGGTCGTGCAAACTATGGTCTGTGCTATGACTCATTCATAACAAGACTCCCTGCTGCAGGTGCATGTTGTTTTCCCATGGCCAGGTCAGAACAACGAACCACAGAAACAAAGTGGACTTGAAGCCTGCAGACATCGGCCTAATGTGGCTCCAACTCAAAATCATTCTGACCCACATTTCTCCTCGCTGTCTTTAATTCTTCTCCAACCCCACATTTCAACGTTCTACTCCAGGATTCACAAATGCACACACGCAGCCACATGGAATCAGCCCTACCTCCATACCTTAGCTTTCACGTACACTGCCTCATATGTCACAGCTTTATCAGGAAGGTACTGCTATTTCCTTTATGTTTACTGCGACATAATTAACCACTTTTATGTGTATAATTCAGTGAGTTTTACTGTGTTCACAAATCTGTACAACCATCATTACTAATCTAGAGCATTTTCAATCACCTAAAAGAAATCCTATGAAGAAATCTCGCTTTCCTCTTCCCACTTTCCCTGTCAATGTCGCTCCAGTCTACTTTCTACCTCTAGGAATGTGTCCATTTTGGGTGTCTCACACAGATAGAATCACAGTTTACAGTATTGTGTGTCATTCTTATTTTATAAAAGAATCCACAACTCAAATAGATTAGCTTGCCCAAGTCACACAGTTGATAAGTAAATATTTGGGCTTGATTTTGACCACCATATGCTGGTCCTCCTAAATAGAAGGAAATTAAGAAAGACAAAGTCAGCCAGTGATGCCTATAATCCACTACTGGGTAGGTTGAGCCAAGAAGATGAAAAGGTTGGGACCAGCCTAGCAAATTAGCAAGACCTTGTCTCAAAAAGATTTAAAAAATAAATAAATAAGAGAAAGAAAAAGTTTAGCTATATGTGGAAATATGAAGTTTTCTTAATCTAAAGTAATAAAAAATTTAAAAGTCACAATTATAGCAGCATCTGTGCTGAGCTTATAAGGAAATGTACAGACAGCTCACCTAAACAAATCATGGCAAATTCCCTGAAAGCACACCCACCCCACCAGGTGCTGTTTTACCCCTTTCCTGGCTTCTCAGTGCCCTCCCCAAGGAGGCAGGGAGGCTTCAAAGAATCTCCTCCCTCCTTTTTTTTTTTTTGTCTTTTTGAGACAGGGTCTCACTATGCAGTTCAGGCTGGCCTTAAGCTCATTTTGTAGCTCAGGCTGGTCTCAAACTCACAGCAATCCTCCTGCCTCAGCCTCCCTAGAGCTGGGATTACAGGCATGCGCCACCACGTCCAGCCCTAGAATCTCCTCCCTCCTGATGTTTTGTTCCTTCCCCAAATGTCACCTGGCCACATAAGCTTTACCATTCACATAAATTTCTAAGGAGATGCATATTCTAAATAAGTATATGAACACTCTTCCCCTTTTAAATTCTGGCACTCAGTTTCTACTACTAAGCCTGAGGGGAGAAGAATGAAGAATGTTGTCACACCCAGTTATCAGCTAACCAAAGAAAAGAATTACAAAAACCTAATAATTGCAACTCACATAAATGCTTATACCCTAGCTACACCGTAGCCACTTTTTCCTGTTTTATGTATTCATACGTATAAAGTTTAGATTAGATTAGTTATCTATAGCAGGCAAAGTTCAGGTCCTCCTAGTTCTTTTTATCCATCATCCAACAGAAACAAATACTTAATAGTATTATGATAACAATTATAATTTTCTTTTTTCTTAAGAGAAGTCATAGAAGGGAAAAATAGACCTCCACAAGCTCTAAGCCAAAAGCAATGTCTTTGACTCTATCCAGTATACACAGCCCAGTGACTAGCATGCACACTCCGAGGTGTACACACCCCATTGACAACACACACAGGCCCTTTGAAAGTACCATGTAACAGCTAGCACTTATTGGGCCTACCAGGTCTCACTTTAAATGCATACATGTATTAGCTCCCAGCCATCCTACAGATAAGTACAACTGCCATCCCCACATGAGCACAGGGACACAGAACACTTGTGATTTGGCCAGCGAATGGCACTGAGATTGAAGAGAGGCAGCACAATGATAGCGTTCTAACAAGACACCATGGGGGTCACAATTTCTTAAAACTGAAAGGTTTCTTTTTTGGGGGGGGCGGGGATTGAACTCAGGCTCTTGCGCTTGCCAGGGAAGGACTTATTCTACTGAGCCATCTTCCCTGCCCCAACACTGAGAGGTTTCTAAGTGCAAGAATAGGCGCTCTCAAGCACTACAAAACAGAAAGGTACTGTTCCCTCCTCTGCTTTTAAATACTCCACCCTGCCTTTCTTCAGAAGGGCTCAAAGTCTGTATCTCATTACTGCTGAACACTTTAACCAAAAAATAATAATAAAAGAGATTTTAAAAATTTAAAAAACAGAGGTGGTCTCATCCCTGCACTGACATGAAAAGAAGGCTAAGGATTTGGGCAGCAAGCAAAAGTAAATCAAGGAACTATACTCCCAATTCAGTTTTCTTTATACAAACCAAGCAACTCTTTAAAAAGATCATTTTAGGATTCCATCACTTTTTAAATTCTAAAATATCACATGCATATATATTTTCTACATTATCCTGAGTAAATATAAAACTATCAAAAGTAAAAAGGAAGTACTACCTTGGGTTTCTTCTGATACTATCCAACTGAAAATGAAACAAAATGTTTGATATTATATGGTGCTATAAATGTTAATATAAAGAAGCTAGGTGTGGTAGTGCACACTTGTAATCCTTGGAGTCCAACTTGGGCCACTTACTGAGTTCAAGGCTGGCTTGAATTACATAATGAGACTCCTCAAAAACCCAACTAAACAGTACATAAATAGCCATAAGAGAAAAAAAAAAGAGACAAAATTGCCTTACTATTGTTGCCATTCTTACAGTCCAATAATTTAAATTTATAATTAGCCCTTAATCTTTAATTGCTCAAATACCACACTGCATCAAATCTAGAAGCAGTTTCATTCTTCAATAATTAAAACTTTCCCAAGGCTCGTTAGGTTAAGAATTGAGTGTTTCTTTAACATTCCAAGTTTCTATTAATAAGAAAACAAGGTTCCAAAAAAAAGGAGATTGTCTTTGACTTTAACGATATTACAAAGATAGCCTGTAAAAGGAGAAAACAAGCGCTAATTGTCTTTTAAGGAATAGTTTCTACTAACACCATTACCTGAATAGCTGGGAAGATAGCATTTCTAAGATATAAACACTGATCTTCCCTAATGCATGTTAGCCCCACAAACAAAACCGTGTACTGACAGAAAAGGAAGCATTTTACTGAACAAAATCAACTGCTCCCAGCCCCATCTTCTACACCATGCAGAATTTTTACCTGGGAAAGACTGAGTTCTTTAAGTACAGAGAGTTAAATACACAGAGATAAGTTCATAATGCAGTCAACCAGAAAAGCCAATTGTGGCAAAACACAAAGGTGCACTTGTGTTTCTCACGTTGGGTTTCAAAGAATAAAGATGAGCGTCAAGCAAGATACCTCTCTAGAGTGAACCTATTTTCCAGTTTCTTTTTGTAGGACAATTTCTAAAATAATTGTGTAGAATGAGGCACCAACAGGAGAGCTTTTTAAGATAAGTTTTTAAGATAAGTTTTGAGAAAAGCTTCGGATCAGAAAAAGTTCCTAGAAAGAGCTGCCTAGGGAGAGGATGAAAGTACACACTCTGGGGACACTCCCTGAAAAATTAAGTCCTTCACACTGGCTGTTTTCAGGCCATCTAAGAAATCACTTCCCTCTATAAACCCAGGGAAGAGCAGATCTCTGGACAGATGATGTCAAAACTACAGCTTCAGAAAAGCTAGTCATCACTTTAATCCCTTGAGGCAAAATAGTAATTTTTAAATTGATACTTAGGTCAACTAACTGGAATGGTATTGTGTAGGACTCTATCAGAATCTTAAAGCTCATTTTTATCACTATTGGAATCTCAAGTTTAAGATATTAAACGTACAACTCTGGGGTACACACACAAACTTGGAACAATTCATGCAATTTGCAATCTCAAGTTCAAATTTGCTGTAGTGTCCAAACTGACATTTGCGAAAGTATGTTTCGGACCACCTGCGTTGGAATCCCAAGATCTTTTCATGTTAAATTCTTAGACCCCACCTACCAACGTCCTTGAACAGAATCTGCATGACAGCTGAGACAGGCGTTTTTAATCAGTTCCTGGGGGTAATTTTAAAAATCACTAAATTAAACCCATGGACATCTTTGTCATGCTGTCCCTTTTCTGCTCCAACCTATATTCTAATAGTCATACAGGAGTTACTAAATTCTCCAAGTTCTCCCCGGATAGCAGCTTAAAAGGAAACAAGTTCTACACTGATGACCATGCAGGATTTTAGATGGTTTGGGGCCTCTGGCTCATTCTAGAAATAAGTGTGTCAAAAAGGACCCGAGCAGCTATTTCTTTAAGGGCTCAGAACCAGAATGATCCCTTTCCTCTTTAACTCCTTCACCATAAGCAGCATCTCCGGGCAATGCCCTGCCACCGTAAGGTACATTTCCTTTGCTGCTCCCAACCTAACTGAAGGTCCATTCCTGCTTCACAGACCTGCCGCACGGAGTGGTATGCAAGCCCTTTACACGCTGAAACACACAAGCACACAACCTGCTGCAGTGCCAAGGCTGAGCAGCCAGCAGTCCTGCCGCACGCCGCCCCTCCATCCCCTCACGCAGGCTCTGCCCCACCCCAACTCAGAGAACTCTCCCACTGGTTGAGCAGCCCCCCCTCCCGGCCCCGCCCGCGCCAGCCCGGGACTCCGGTCCGGGCGCCCGCACGCTCCGCCCGAGCTCGACTTCGGCCCGGGCCCCGGCGCCCCGCCTCGGGGGACGCCTTCCCCTTGCACGGCACCTCGGGCCCCGCGGCCACGCGACCCGCCGGCCCCTTTCCGCGCCTTCCCGGGGCTGTTTTGCAGGAGCAGGGGTGCGGCCCGCCTCCCATTTCCCTCCGTCCCTGGGGCCTGTCATCCTTACCCGCCGGCAGGCCGATTTCGGCGATGTCGCCAGTAGTGTCAGGCTCGGCCCCGCTATAGCCCGCGGGGAAGAAGGGACAGCTGTGGTTGTGGGAGCACTTTATGTCGCGGAAGAACTTCTGGGTTTCGCGCAGGTTCTGCCTCAGCCGGAGCAGGTAGCGGCGGTACCGTCCGAAGCCCCGGCACAACTCGCGGATCATTCCGCCGCCGCCGCCGGGACCGGGACCGGGACCCGACATGGGCTCGCTGCCCCACGGCGGCGCGTCGCCCTCCATCACCGCAGCCCGCAGTCTTCGCGGCCTGCTCCTGGCCGCCGGCCCGGCCCCCTCCTTCCCGCCCCCCAGCGCTGAAGGGAGGTGGATTCCGCCTCCTTACGCCCCCGCCTGCAGTCCGCCGGGCTTCCAGTCTCCGTCACTCCTCTAGCAAACAAACTGACGCGCTGGCCGCCGCACACGGAACCTTTGCCTCCGCTTTGGGGAGGGAGTGGGAAGAATCACGGAAAGCACCGGTCCCGCGCGGGTTCTTGGGACTTGTAGTTTAGGCTGGACATCACTCCAGAGCCCGTACGCTTGGCGAGCCTGTGGGTGCAACTGATCCCCCTTTTATAGAATCCCCACCTGTTCTTGTGCGTGCATGCTGTCCACGGTTAGAA
>PVKA01043468.1:0-16744 GCA_004027165.1 Ctenomys sociabilis | reverse complement strand
GAGGTAGCCCTCTGTACAAGAAAAACACTGTACAAAGATGAGCAACAGGCAGCTTCCATGTGTCAGGGGAGAAGTGAGGAAAAGCCACAGAGAATGCAGTTTTATTAGTGTCAGGAAGAAAGTACAGCATCAAACAGCTGAAGTAACTGCTTTTAAGAGAAAATTGTCAAAATATTTAAGAGCTGTGAAGAAGTGAAAATGATGAAAGGATCATTGGGGTTGACATCAGAAATGTGCTGTTTTCAAGCATATTGTTGCAGATGTGTGGAGACAAGACCCAAGCAACAGGGATCCCAGTAAATGGGGACCATGTGAAGTAGGTACATAAGTATTGTTCATCTCAGAAATTTGATCAGGAAGGAAAGCCTCTGTTTAACTAGAGGATGGCCATAGGACTCAAGGTAGTGTCAGGTAGAGGAGCCTTGTATATGCTTGAGGGCATGGCAAGAAACCACTAGAGAGATGGAAGATGCTAGGGGAAATAGGATTGGAAAAGCCAGAAGCAACTTCTGAGAGAAAATAATAGTGGGAAAAAGTAGGATATGGAGGTAGTTCAAATCCTAGAGTCGGACAAGACATGTTATTGACTATACACATTTTGCTGTCTACCCATAATGGGTACTGGACAAATATTTGTCAAATAGTGGGATGGATGAGAGAGTGAGTGGGTTGGTGTTGCTGCCCGAAAAAGGAAGAGAACTTTCATTTACTGAACAAGCTGTATGATAAGTGCTACATTATCTCACTATGGTTATCTATGATTATCTTGTGAGGCTAAGTATTAAACTACTCGCTTGATGTTTGCTGTAAGTAACTTTCCAAGGGTTCATGATTAATCACTAGAAGTCTGTGAAGGGCTTTCTACCACACAGTCCTGCCTCCCATGAGATTCACCCTTGCAAATCTCCAAGTGTGGATGACAAAGTTAAGCTGAAGTTGGGTGATAGCTTTGGAGATTTAGAAAGCTGTGGAGAGAAGAGGCATGGAATAGGCATGTGGCTAAGGGGAGAGCAGAAAAGGCTTTTGAGGCAATGGCAGGCAAGAACTTGTTTGAAGGTCATAGAATGTAAATTTGAAGCATTCTTTTCACTGATTGGCAGGCCATCCAGAAATCAGGAAAGAGAAGACAAAAGTAGAGGGGACCTTTGGCTGGCAGTAACTTCTTGAGAGCTTGTGAGGCTGAGTGTCAGTGAGAACCTACTGAAGTGACCTCCAGTGGAATCTAAAGCTTTGAGGAGTGGTGTCTACCTGGTAGGGAGCCCCAGATGAGGAGCACTTGGGGTTTTCAACTGCTTTGATGCCTGAGGAGCTGTTTGTAATCTGTTCAACGGTCAGGTTTATTAAAGTCATCATTTAATAAACAAAACTTTGAAATTTTTCTTTAAGCATTTCAGCTTTGAGCAACTGCAAGTACAACTTCAGATGTAGTTTGATTTGCTCAAAAAGCTTCAGTGGATTATGCCATGATTCCTAAGTTCTTACTAGGAAGGGGGAAAGGAATAAAAAGGATCAAGATGCAATATGTCTATGTATCAGTATTCCACAATAAATAGATTATGTAAATAAATTACACTAATAGAAAAGGGGAAAAGAGGCTGGGGAGATAGCTGGGCAGCCTAAGCACCTGCCTGGCAAGTGCAAGGACCCAGGCTCTATCCCCAGTATCATATGCCATGCCAGCCCCACACTGAGCTGTCCAGTGAAACTGGGCGTGGTTGGTGCACACCTATAACCTCAGCGCTGGGGAGGCTGAGACAAGAGGATCACTAAGAGTCCGAGCTGCATAGCGAGACCCTGTACCAAATAAATAAAAGAATTCTGAAAAAAAATTTTAAAGGGAAAAAAATGACAAATGTGGCATAGAAGGATTCTAAAACATTTTAGAGTAAACAGACAAACAAACAAACAAACAAACAAACCCACAAGTAATCAAGCAATATGTATGGGGGCTGGGAAAAAACCCAGATTCATACTATACTAACACTTAAACCTATCTAAAGTAGCAGCAACACAATGTCATTATTTCTGCCTTGTTAGGATTGTCACTTTTTGCTAAAGCTAACATTTGCTGAGCACATTATTCTAAGTGCTTTGTAGGTATTAACCTATTTAAGCATTACATTAACTACATGAGCTGACCATGTACATTATTCCACTTTTACAGATGGGCCAGCAAAGATAAAGTTTAAAAAACTTTCCTAAGGTCACACAGAAAAAGACAGAGCTGGATTCGAATTTCAGGCAACCTGATACCAGAGCTGATACTTGCAATGACTATACCTGTCATACTTATTTTGAAAATCTTGCCTAGGCCTAAGAGTATTTATTTTGATTTTCCTTAGGGTGGTGGAGTACAGGAATCTTAATAACCAAAAAACAAAAGAACAACCCTAGATAATACACATAGGGTTCTGTGAGCATGGTGGTGCATGCCCATAACCTAGCACTCAGGAGGCTGAGGCAAGAGGATTGTCGTGAGTTCAAGGCTGACTACAGCTACATAAGTGAGTTCAAGGCCAGCCTGCACTATATAGTGAGACCCTGTCTCAAACAATAAACACAAGCAAAATAGGTGAAGTGTATATCCCAAATGTGTATCTGTAAACACTGCCTTTCCGTTTCACCCATTTCAGGAGGTATGCTTCATATTAACTTCGATTGTAAGTGTGAAATTCATAGTCTTTCAAAATTCAAGTTATTTTATTTAACGATAATAAAATTTATTGTTTACTTGCCCACTGCGAGCTAAAGTAATGTGAGTTTTCTTGTTCACAGATAGGAGGATGTGCAAGGCTTGGCTTTGATTGCCGACACACACACACACACACACACACACACAGAATAACTAAGACTGGCTCAAATTCTGTGTCCCTAATGATCCTTGTTAGCGTTCCTAATCCTACTTCTCTGTTGCTTAGGCCAGTGACCCATAAATCATCCTTGTTCTCCCATCCCCCTAAGACTCACCTTCTAGTCATTTCTTGCCTACATTTATTTGCTTGTTTGTTTGTTTGTTTGAGACAGTCCTGCTATGTAGCTCAGGCTGGCCTTGAACTCACGATGTAGCTCTGGCTGGCCTGGGACTGGTGGCAACCCTCCTGAGTGCAGATTGCAGGTGTGCATGGCCGTGCCTGGCTGTTCCTAGTACCTTGGCAACGTTTTCCCTGCTTGCTATTTCTGTGGCCATTACTCCGGTACAGTTCATCATTTCTTGCTTAATCAGTTATCCTCACTGGTCTCCATCCTTGCCCTCTAGTCTGCATCTCCGAGTGGTGTGGCCACCTTGGTCAGTGCTACCCAAGATCACTATCCCGGTTCCATTCAGGAATTCACGGGAAGACTTAGGACTCAGCCTCTGGTCCTCATGGCTAAGGTTATGACAGCAACCCTACAAGGATACACAGGCAGGGTCTGGAGGAGTGCACATGTGGGTTTGTGTGGGTTCTCAACTTCACATGAGAGGACACACAGAACACACCCCTGCTCAACCACAAGAAACTCAGCAGTGTGTGTGATATCCCCACCTGGGGAATGAATCTGCTCAGAGACTCAGTGTCCAAGATTTTTATTAAGGACTGGAGACATGGTACCCTCCGCCTAACACACACCAAAGTCCAGCCCCTCTGCAGGAAAGCAGATGCTTCTGCATAAGCTTTTTGTTTTCTTGAGATAAGGTCTCACTATATAGTTCAGGCTGGTCTTGAACTCACTCTGCATCCAAGGCTGGCCTTGAATTTGAAGTGGTCCTCCTGCCTTAGCCTTCTGAGCGCTGGGATTACAGGACTGCACCACTACGCCTGGCTTGCGTACACTTATCTAAACAATCAGATGTAAAGAACTATAAGAAATAAAAATCACTTGTAATGCCCTCACTCATCCCATTTACATTTTAATAGTCTTTTCTATACACGTATGTGTAAATATGTCATTTTAAAGGATAATTTTTCACCTAATATATATTTTTTTAAAGAAATAACATTAAAGTCAAAGTTGAAGTCTCCTGTGTATTTTTCCCTAATTTCATTTTCTTCTCTTCCCAGATAAACCAATAATTTAGAGTACTTATTCTCTCATATTTTTGCAGATATTATTTACTTGTTCTTTAATTTTACATAAATGTCATGCAGTAAGGCAATCTAAAACTTTTTTGCTCATCAGTTGTATTTTTATTCATTATCTTTGCTAACAGCAAAGATAACATGAGGCCGTAATTCATTTTAGTCTGTGCTGCTACTCAGACTTGGGATGGGATTATGTCCCAATAAATCCATCATAAATTGGAAATATTGTAAATCAAAAATGAATTTAACACACCGAAGCTGCTGACCATTATGGCTCAGCACTGCAGTGTCACTGTCACCCCTCATGATTGTGTGGCTGGCCAGGCTGTGGCTGGGAGCCAGTGCCCAGTGTCACAGAAGTGTCACATAGCTGTGGCCAGCCTGGGAAAAGATCAAAACACAAAATATGAATGACAGCTTCTGCTGAATTCGTCCCATAACTTGAGGACCAATATCCATGTGTATGTCTGTAATTGTCATCACCAATCAGTTATCCCACTGACAAACATGGAAGCTGCTTGCAGCTGGTCACTGATGAAATTTTCCCTAGTGAGCTGTGTATACACATCACCTCAGTCACGCATCAGCCTTCCCTGAGCGCTGGGTTGGATGGGAGGATCTTCTATTCTAATCTGTTTGTCTTCTGTCCTTGTGGCTATCTTTTCCTGAAAATAAGTCATAATGGTATAGAATTAAAAACTACCAGGTAAACCTGCACTCCAATTCTACCGAAGCTCTATTACGCTCCACATTTCCTAGTTTCTGTAAGATAGAACCTACCTTTTTGGTTGATGAGAGTGGAATTAATCTCATAGAAGCAGTTCACACAGTGCCTGGTAAAAAGCAAAGAGCAAGTGCTAGTCGTTACTGTATTAGCATGATGTTTACTAGTATTCTATTATATGCATGAACTGGACCATAAATCAACCAGATCTCCTGCTTTTCCTTATTTTCAGGAAAAGATAGCCACGAGGACAGAAGACAAGCAGAACATTTTTCCTGAGTCACCGTAAATGAGAAAATACATGTGACATGCTTAGGAATTTGCCTAGCACACAGCCTTTAATAAGGGTTAGTGTAAGCTTTTGTGTGCATTCTTCTGGATCTCCCGAGGATGAATCTCCAGGAGAGAGGAGTGCCCATGTCTCAAAGCCCCTGTTAAAGTCTCGGGGCTCTTCCTAAAGCTCAGCTCTGATGTCATTCCTCTGCTGCAGTCTCACTGGCCCAGGTACTTGTGGAAGGCGCCGTGCAGCACTCTTCTGCACCTGGCTGCCTCTTCCTCCTGCTCCAGCGTCATTTTCCTCAGTGCTGCTCACAGCCTTGACGTTTGACCTTCTGATTTTGATTTTTAATCATTTTCATATAAGAAATCGTCCTTGTTTTTTAAAAACTCAAGATTTTTCCTGCCTAGAATGTTCCGTCTCCTCCCCCCAAATCAAAGCTACCTTAGATCACGTTTCTGCCAAGCAGGCTGCAGCATTGCCTCCCTCCCTTCTTTCCTCCCTTCCTGTCTGGGTCTGGAGCCCCTGGGTTGTCCTCACAATTCCCCCTCTTTACAGCATTTCCCAACCCCTTTTTCTTCTCTTATTGTGAGGCCCTTGCTTCTGGAGGACAAGGACAGCATAGACTTCTTATGCTGCATATAAATAGGTGGTGCCAAGCAATGTTGGTTGAATGGATGGGTGAGTGAACCACGGAGAATAGAGAACATATTCCCTTGATTGCAGCAAAGTGCCCAGTGAGCCATACACACACAGTTTTCTTTCCTCCTTCTCAGGATCTCACTATTCCTGTCTGCTTGGAACTCTCAGAATGCTGGCTTCCCTGGGTCATTTATTTAGACTCTTGATTGTGAAACAGTGAGAGTCCCCAGCTAACTGAAGCAAAAGGCCTAGTGATGAGGATTCACACAGAACCAGGAGGACTCCAGCCTTGTGGAAACCCTGGTCTGCAGGGAGACTGGAGCCCACTCAGGTGGTTCCAGGTGAGGAGAAGAATCAGGGCCAGGGATTCTTGGGTCTCTGCTTTAGTTCTTCCCCACTGATGTGCTTGAGCTGTTGTCCTCTGCCCGTTCTTCTCTGATTCTCTGTTAGCAACTTGTCCCAAGGAAAGATGTTGCCTTTCACTCCAGATCTCAACTCAGGCTGTGTCTGCATTGTCCACCTAGGACATGGTCAGTGCAGCTACAGGAGTGGAGACAGAGTCGTGTAGTATGAAACATGGCTGCTGCCTTAGCAATGGCTGTGAGTAGGGTATTTTCCCTTTGAAGGGACCACAGGTTTTATTTGATATGTTTCATCCACACAAAGTCATTACTTTATGCAATTTGACCAATACACATCCAAGACAATATTGAATGCAAATATAAATACAGTATGAATCTTAATATGTTCTGACTCCTAGGAGGAGACCTCTGTCCCAAAGATCACAGTGGTCTCACTTGCAGTATCCACAGCCCTTGGCTCCAGCTCTGGGATGAGCCAGGGTTGCTCTTGGCCTTGCTTTACTCTACATACCATTTTGTAGGATATTGCACATAGGACCAGTAATTTCTCAGTGACACAGAGAGTTCTAGCTTCATGATTAGACAACTGGACTGGCTGCTCTCAGGCCTTCTTTCTCACCCTACGCCTCTGCCTCCTCAGGACTCTGCCCTTTCCTACCCAGTGAGCACCCAGGAGGGAATGGCTGTTACGTCTCTACCTGCCAAATGCCAGGTGAGGTGGACTTCGATGTTTCTGAAATACTCTGTTAGTCTCCAGGAGGCCCCGCTGGTCTGCCTTTATGCTGGGACTTCTGGTCAGATCCTCCTGGGCAGTAGAAGGGCTCCCATCTCACTCAGGTACTTCCCATTTGATTGATGTGACCTTCTCTTGCCTTAAGTGTGTGCCCACTAGTCTGTCACCAGGCACACAGCCCCTGCAGCCTTTGCTTTGAGTGTTTTTGCCTAACGGCCAGTGTACAGATCTTACTGGAAAGTTTAGGGAACGGTGGGATGCTTCTCAGTCCATTCATGGGTTGACTGAGAGTGGCCTCAGGTGTCAGGGTTAGGCTGGGGAACAGGATGGCTGCTTAGAGCACCTCAGTGAGGCTGGAAGCCCCTAGAGACGGTCCTCCGTGTACAGATGTGCAGCTTGCTCCATTACGGGGCAGTCTACTTTCCCTACGCTAGCCCACAACTTCTGGGGAGTCACAAGATCAGGATGCAGGCTCAGAGAATCATCACATCCTTCATCACAGATGAAGCCAGAAGGACCCCAGAGGTAATCTAATCGGAGTCATTATTCTAAAGATTTGTAATAAAATAAATAAACTGACAAATTTTACATAAGCTCATACATTAGATAATAGTGTAGTATTTGTGCTCTTGGTTTTTATAATACTTTGATGATAAAAAAGTATGTTTATTTCTTGTTTCTATAAAATATACAAAATAAGAGTGAAGGGATATGTTCACAAATTACCCAAGAAGTTCAGGACGAAGTTAGGACAGTGTATAATACAGAAAGGGACAGAAAGACAAAGCAATGAAAGAAAATGTTAATATTTAGGGAAGCTGAGTGAAGTACATTTGGGAAATTGTTCTGTTCTGCTCAGGCAAGTTTCCTTTAAGTCTGAGAAAAGAGCTTCTAAATGTCAGCTCCAAGAACACACATGAGATTGTGACCCACACGTCACACTTGGGACGGGGGATTGTGGCCAAGAACTTCATGCCTTGAGGAGTAGGCTGCTCTCTCCAAAGACTTTAAAGCCCTACCTTGTTGGAACCATTCCTGTCCTGCCTTCTCCCCATCCTCTAGGGCTGTCATCTTTAAGACTTTTCAGGCTGATCCAAGTAAAGAGGAGCATTGAGAATAAGGGAGAGTGTGGTTGTGCTTTCAGGAATCAGTGACGTTCGAGGACGTGGCTGTGACCTTCACGGATGAAGAGTGGAGGCATCTGGTCCCCATGCAGAGGGCGCTGTACAAGGCAGTGATGCTGGAGAACTACGAGAGCATGGTCTCGCTGGGTAAGGGGACGTCAGGGAGGAGTCAGACTGTCCTGCACTGTGCGGGCTGAGGGGCTGAGACACTGGTGCCGACAAAAGAGCCATTGGATGTGGCTACAGCGGGCACCACAGTGGGCTTCTTAGCACTGCACCTAGCACTAGACACAATGTGCTCCCCCAGGCCCTGTGCATTGCTCTTTAGCACTGGTCCCCTCCCTCAACAGCTGGCCCTGCCAGACACAGAAGGGGCTGAGGACAGAGAAGAACGTGTGCTGGCTACAGGGAGCTGGCTCTCCAGAGAGGACAAGCAAAGAGTTACATATGCCCGGGTCTTCTTCTGACTCACCAGTCAGGTGACATTCTCAGCTCCATCAGGACCAAGTTGTAGGCAAAAGACAGTCTTGGAGTAGAGAGGTTCCCCCTCCTGGAAGCCAGAGGAGGGCAAAGAATTATTCCCTTTTAAGAAGAGGGGTGTACATACCTGTGAACACAGGATCATGTGTCTGCAGAGGTCACTAGACATGTGTTTGATTTGGACTATTTGAGGTGAGTCATAGAGGTCCCATAGAGGTGCAGATACAGAGGCTTGTGCCTGACAAAGGGAAAGTTAGTGGGACATTAAGTTGGGCCTCTGTCAGTAATGAGACCCTCTCACAGGCTTCAGGAATGGGGGCACAGAAGCTGAGCATGATGGCGTGGGTCTGTAATCTCAGCTACTTGGGAGCCTGAGGTAGAAGGATGACTTAAGAACAGCCTGGGCTCCCATGCAAAGGAAGCTTAGGGCTCTAGCCTATTTCCCAGAGAGATTTGTTCTTCATATCCATAACTAAAAATGGTGTTTACTTCCAGGAATCAATCCTAATGAAATACAGTTAGCAGTCCACAGAGCATGAAAATGTTCATCATACCATTGTATGTTAACAGCAAAGCATTAAAAACAGTCTAAAATGTTTGCCGGTATATTATTCCATGTTGTGTAGCCAATAATATGGTGATGGAGATCTATGCTAACTGAAATAAAATTATTTTAATTTGTTTTTATGTGAAAAAAGTTAACTTATAAAGCAGTATTATTTCATTATTTTGCTTACCAGAATATATCTGTAGGTATCTTTCAGTATCAGAATGAATGGAAGGAAACAAGAAATTGGATACAGTTTATGAAAGCTGATTTTTCTTTTTATTTGGATTTGTCTGTAATTTTCCTGTTTGTTTTAGGCAAAGCATAAATACAGACTGTAAACAAAGAAACAAACCTAAGGCTACTATTCTTTTTTTCGGTGGGGGGTACTTAAAATTCTCTTCCGTTTTCCTCCCCTCTCCTGAGCCAAGGACCTTCCTTCCCAGTGTCCAGGAGGAAGTTTCCCATCCCTTTCATGTGAATTCCAGATCATCTATTATCTCAGCCCTGTGGCCCAGTGGCTCTTGTTCCTTCTTAGAACCTCAGTTCTGACCTCCACTCAGAGGTTCCTCTGCTTTGTGTCCTTCCTTCCTGGCTTGCACTTTCTGCCTCCTGTGCTCTCTGTCTCTGATAGATGCAGAGGCCAGGATTAAGCTTGAGATCAGTTGCAAGTATTTTTGGCATATGCAGCTACTTGTCTTGTTTCTGTCTCCATGAACAGGACTTTTGGTCCCTCCACCTGATGTGATTTTTTGTTTGAAGAGAGGGGATGCGCCATGCTCAGAGGATCTTCAAGGACCTGAGGAGAGAGAATGTCCACAGAGCATCTCTCTAGGTAACAGAATAAACAAGGTGGAATAGTTTTGTTTTGTGTATGTCTTGGGGTGTGGGGGCAGGGAGGAAACATGGGGTACTGCCTTGTTTTATGCCACCCATCGGCTTGCACTGTTTTTCTCTACCCTTGAAGTTTTCATCTGTTGTCACTATGTCTGTCCCATTGCCCTTTCACACACTGATATTCATGCTGGTTGCCACCCTCTCCACTCAGCCTCCTCTCCCGATCCTTCTGTATACCGAGATATCCGCTGTCAGCTCTCCTCACTGCTCTCTTCATCACCCCCACCACACTCTGTCTTGGGCCTTCCCTGACTTTGTAGGAGCAAACAGCGCTGCGACTGTACAATGCTTTCAGAGCCATCATGGTGTCTCTTCTTGCCACTCTAACATCCAAGGTCCAGAGAACAAACTGTATGTTTTCTGTTTGTTCCAGATTGGGAGATCAAGCCAGATACTCTAGAAGCCTCCAAAGAAGAGAACCCAGAAGGAAATCTGAGCCAGAGCCTTGGCAGGCCAAGTCCTCTGTGTCCTAGACTTGAAGTTCAAGGATCAGGGGGAAGGTTGTGGGCAGAGAAAGAAAGCCTTTCAGTGGGGACTTGCAAGAAGCTCCCTTCCTGGGACAAAAGCCTACACACAAGGTTAGTCCCACCCCAGAAAATGCTCCCTAAAGAGAGAGACCAGGAATGCAGAGACTGTGGAAAGACCTTTTTTGACCATTCTTCTCTCATCCGGCATCAGAGGACACACACTGGGGAGAAGCCCTATGACTGTCCTGAGTGCAGGAAGGCCTTCAGCCACAGGAGCAGCCTGAGCCGACACCTGATGTCCCACACTGGGGAGAGCCCCTATGAATGTGAAGCATGTGGCAAAGCGTTCTTTGACCGATCCTCACTCACAGTGCACCAGCGCATCCACACAGGAGAAAAACCCTTCAAGTGCAGCGAGTGTGGGAAAGCCTTCTTTGACCGGTCTTCCCTCACTCGGCATCAGAGAATCCACACTGGAGAGAGTCCTTATGAGTGCCACCAGTGTGGGAAGGCCTTTAGCCAGAAAAGCATTCTCACACGCCACCAGCTCATCCACACGGGCCGGAAGCCCTACGAATGCAGTGAGTGTGGGAAAGCCTTCTATGGTGTGTCATCACTGAACAGACACCAGAAAGCTCATGCAGGGGAGCCACGCTACCAGTGTAATGAGTGCAGCAAAGCCTTCTTCGACCGCTCATCCCTCACACAGCACCAGAAGATCCACACGGGCGACAAGCCATATGAATGTAGCGAGTGTGGCAAAGCCTTTAGCCAGAGGTGCCGGCTCACGCGGCATCAGAGAGTCCACACAGGGGAGAAGCCCTTTGAATGCAGTGTGTGTGGGAAAGTTTTCAGCTCAAAATCCTCAGTCATTCAGCATCAGCGCCGTTACGCCAAGCAGGGCATAGACTGAGTTGCGTGGGAGCCTGAGTCAGAGCAAGGACCTCTGTACAAACTGTAGACAGGCCCCTCTGTCACACCTACACCCAGCATTTGCTCGTTCTACCCACTCTGGCTTCTATCCTGTCTGGCCTGTTCTCCATGGTGTTTGAATAAACATTGTGTACCTACTGTGTTGTAGAACTAATGTGGAGTGTAAGAGTAGGAAATGACTCTACAGAGTTTAAGTATTTGCAGAGGGGCTGGGGATACAGCCCAGTGGTAGAGCACTTGCCGAGCATATGCCAGGCCCTGGGTCTAACAAACAGCATTGCAAACAAAACTTCTGACAAGGTTATCAGATTTAGATGTAGGAGGGGGTCCTCAGAGATCCCTCTTATCAGACCCTTGGCCCTGAGTATCACTGCACTTTAAACAACTGGAGGCACAATAACACCAGAACAACTGGTTTTTTTAATATTAAATTATTTTTATATTTGTTAGTCTCTCAGCTTTCCTGGACATTGACCTGGTTCTTGTGTGCCCCAGATTTTAGATTTCTTAATATTTCTAGTATTCATTAGCATTTATTGAGCACTTATTATGGGATAAACACTTAGCTAAGAGTTTTACAAGGACTAGTTCAGTCCTTTTACCAGGTCTGTGAAATAAGGTCTGGTGCTGTCCACAGTCTACAGAAGGGCACACTGAAGTTTGGAGAGACTGAGTAACAAGGTGACACAGTAGCAAAAGGTGAAACTAGGTCTTGAGTTAGTCACTTTCAAAATGTATTCTCTACCATCATGCTCTAAGTTGTTTTTTTTTTTTTTTTTTTTTTTTTCCTGCAGGGTCTAAGTTGTTTTATAATGTATGTGCATATATTATCTCCTTAACTAGATTGTGAGCACTTGGAAGTATGACTTATAGGACTTTGTGTCTCACACAGTGCTGTGCAAATAGTGCCCAATAAATATTTACATGAATGAGTTCTCTCCATTCAAAATACCTCTTCAGTTCATATCCTTTCTCTGAATTCTCACACCCCTACCTGAAACCACGTTATCCTACACCCCATGGCAGCAGCAGTCACTTCCAGAGTCACTATGGGGAAGGAAGTGAAAGCTAGAGGAATTGATGGGACACTTGCAAGGACCAGACTTCTGTCTCTTCTGCTCACATCTCATAAGCCCAAATTCAGCAACTGGAAGCTAGGAACAGAAATAGGTATCTCTGTATTTGGTTAACACCAAGAGCTACCCATTAAAATTTGCATATTGCCATTAGGTCAGTCTTTTCACATGGCCCCCTTCTGCCCATCATTATCCTGAACTCTGGACCTAAGATAGCTCCCTGTTGAATGCACACCTCTCTGAATACTTATGACCTTCCTTAATGTGAATTCCATTATCAAAAACTTCACATCTTGGTTCTTAAAACTATTCTATTTCCTGGTCTTAGCTCATTATTTTTATTTTATTAAATATTAGTCACCTTGACTGTAGATGTCTATATTCCCCTTTCTGTTTGCTTTTAGTGATGCCCAGAAAAGACATGATTCTTTTTCTTTCTTCCTGGTATTAGAAATCAAACTTAGGACCTAATCATTGCCAGATAGGTACTGTACCACTAAGGTATATTCCCAGCCCCAGGACATGGTCCTGAAAAGCTGTGCAGAATCCCAGTGAAATAAGGTGCATTTCCCTCCAGAGTGACTGAAAAGGCTGACTCGCCAAACATTCCTAACCTACTTCCATGCCTATTAGTCTTGGTACACCTTAGAGCAAGTAAGCGGCATTTTTAAAGCAGGTTGAAGAAAATGTGACAGAATCTATGGTTATAGATAATATCTGATGCTGTTTAATAATTAGAAAATTAATACAATACCTGATGTTTAATAATGTAGAAATGGACTGTTGACAAACCCAGCTGTCGACTGTCACTGAGTGTTCTGAATGTTTAATATACTGTCTTATTTAAAATACACCGAGGAGCCGGGCGTGGTGGCGCAGGCCTGTAATCCCAGCACTCGGGAGGCTGAGGCAGGAGGATTGTTGTGAGTTCGAGACCAGCCTGAGCTACAAAGTGAGTTTAAGGCCAGCCTGAACTGCATAGTGAGACCCTGTCTCAAAAAGACCAAAAAAATAAAAATATAAATAAATAAATAAATAAAATACACCGAGGGTCAAGTATTGCCTTAAAACATTCTGTAATTGTCAGAAGGATGAGATTGAAAATACCAGAATTTTAATAAGACTTTTGAGGTCAGTGATAACTGAAACAGATTAGGTAAATTGGATGATTTCCTCTGTTTCCTTTTTAAATTTGGTAGTTGCACAGCATTTTCTAAAATGTAGGATACTGTTTTAGAATCAATTGCTAAAAACTGAGGAAAGGGGCCATTTGACCATTAATTGCTATCTCCCAATATGGCAGGCAATGGTTCTTGCCTTGAATTCTGAGGTTTTAGCTTCACCTACTGGCCATTAGTAGCATGAAGTCTTTAAAAGAGTGATCATCTTACAGTATGTCCAGGATCAAGGCAGAAAGGATTGAGTAGGGTTGAGCCCAAGAATTTAAAATGGTTTTGAAGAAGTAATGTCTCTGATTCCAAATAAGCCCTATCTAAATTTTAAGAGAACTTAATGCTTACCATACAAATGAGCACACACATTCCATGAATCAGCTCCTTAAGGGGTGTCAATGCAAGAGAACCCCAAGATGAAACTGCTGCTATGTTTTAAAAGTGTGAAAATAAGGTCAAAAGAAAGGTTTCTTTTGGCTTGCAGTTTGGACAGTTTTGGCACACAGTTAGTTGGCTCCACCACGTTGGCTTCTAGTGAGATAATACATCATGCCAGGGGCACACAGTGGCACAAAACCACTATTCTTTTTTGCATTGCTAGAGGGAGAAAGAATAAGAGGAGACAAGGGTCATACAGTCGCCTTCAAAGGCATGCCCCAGTGACCTGAAGACTTTGAGTACCCACCACCTCTTAAAAGTTTTCCAGGGCCCAGGGAAATAGCTCAGTAGAATAAGTGCTTGCCTGACAAGCACAAGGGCCCGAGTTCAATCCCAGTTCTGCAAAAAAAAAAGTTTTCCACTGCCTCCCAAGAGCACCAAGGCTTTAACACAGGAGCTTTGGGATGCATTCCAAATCCAAATGATAGCACTAGAATCTGGCAGATGGACACCTAAGTCCTGCAGCCTTGGACAGCCAGCCAGCAGAAGTACTAATCCCAGACATTGTTCTGGAATATCACAATGCAATGATGACCAGCAGGAGGGTTGGCCAGCTTCTGAATTCAGCCACGTCTGTCCCCTCACTCTTCTCCTAGCCCACATTTATAAAAGTGAGCAGTACACCTAACTTGGTCACAGTGCCTTTCTTGGACAAATGCTTTTGTTCATACTTTTTGGCCACAGCTGATTGGGAGAGACATTACAACATGATCTAATTCCATTAGTCTCTCAGTGGCCAATAACTAATAAATGCCTCAAGTAAAACACAATGAGCATGGCTAACTGATTGGGCACCTTGGGTCAGTAAGTCTGTGAGAATTGAGGGTTAAAGACCTTGTCGAGCCTTGCACTGCTGGGGAGGATGAGAACATGGTGTTCCTCAGGGAAGAGGGTGAGCCTACCCATGTACTGCTAGATAGCTGAATAGCTAGATAGCTGTAGAGGGCAGCACTGGTTCTAGTCCAGTGCCCATCTGTGATCATCTGTATTTGTGTGGCACATGATAGACACCCTGCTCACATACACAGAAGCATAAGCATTGTGCCGTCCTGGCATTGGCCATTCTCCAATAATTCAAGACTACAGATCTAGATTTTCTGTTTTGAGAGCTCATGGAACAAGAGATGAAGATGGGCAGCTCTATCACTGTCCCTTCAATACCCAGCAGGGGATGCAGCTCTGTTAACCCAAGGAAGAAATCTGATTGGTAAAGGATCCCAACTATAATTTGAATTCAGACAGTAGAGTCAAATGAGACCACATTGAATTGTATAGCAGTCTATCAACAGCATCAGCTTCAGGGGCACTGATGGGTCCACTCATCATCAAGTCCTTTCCTCTTTCATTTTCTCTCTTCTGCCCTTCCAACAGATGAAACCTATTTATGATAAATGCCAAGAATGTTGTTTTGCCATTTGATAGGGCTGTATCTGGAAAGACTTGATGAATTTTTCAAGACTCAGGGGGGGGAAAAACTTCCACCAAATAAACATTGCCCTTGAGAATATTACTCCTTATATTTTCCAGGTGCTCTTCTATCACAAGGTTGTCCCCACACCAGGCCCCAAGAGGAAAAGGACTGGAGAACATTAGGACATGGAGCTTTTCCATCTTGCCCTGGCTATGTAGTTGCTCTGTGCAATGTGTCTCTGCTTTTTCTTTTGTACTGAGGACTGACCTTACCTCACACATGCTAGGCCAGTGCTCTATGACTGAGCTACATCCCTTGTGTGGAGTTGGTATTTGAACCTAACACATCTGAATTCCTTGCTTCAATCCCTGTTCCTCGTCTCCCTCTCCCATCCCTCCATCTCTTGGCCCCCTTTCCATTTAAGAAAGATCCTACTTTTGCTTTTTATAATTTTGGCTTTTACATAAGAGAAACCATTTAATATTTAAGCTTCTGTGTCCTGTTTCACTTGATACTATGCTTAATCCATTTTCCTACAAATGCATCATTTATCTCAATGGCAGTTGTGTTCCATTGGGTATAAATACTATACTTTCAATCCTTTTATTAAGCTAGGGTCTTGCTAAATTGCCAATGCCAGCCTTGAACTTCTGATTCCCTTGCCTCAGCCTCCCTGGTAGCTGGGATTACAGACATGTGCCATCAGAGTTGGCAGCCTCTGCTTTCTGATGTTTTACACATCCACTCCCTCTTCTCTTCCACCTAGACTGGCTATGAATGCTTGATGCTGTCTGCTTGGGCAGCTTTCTCTTGGGCCTGTGTGAACACAGTAGAAACCCAGGCAGGGCTCCTTTCCCTGCTCTGAAGCCCTTTCAGGCTGGCTGGATAGGCCTTCCTGACTCTCCCCCAGAGGCCCCAAAGATGTAATTAAGAACCTTTTCATACTCCCTTGTGCTTGTGTGTCATCAACTTCAACAGCACAACCCCACTTTGGGTGGGGATCCACCTGTCTCTGCATATGACCATGATACTGTGGAGTCCCTAGTTCTCTGGTCAGTCCTTTATCTCCCATGTTTCCCTGTGAAGCCAGCCAGGGGCAGGGGTGGGGCACATGTCAGTCTTTCCTCCTTGGTTCCACTGTCTTTTTGTCTTGCTGACAGAGTAGCTGTATTAATCTTAGACTGACCACTGACTATCTGGGTGTTATTTTGAACATAACCTCCTAGTTTCACAGAAAATAATGGCCCTAACAAGGCAACAGGCTGGACTTTCTGGCATCTGGTTTCTGTGTTCCTTTCTTGGTGAGATGAGATCTTGTCAGTTTCTTTTTTTTTTTTTTTTTTTTTTTTTTTTTTTTTTTTTTTTTTTTTTTTTTTTTTTTTTTTTTTTTTTTTTTTTTT